>JAGVVM010015677.1:0-13710 GCA_019149425.1 Psidium friedrichsthalianum | reverse complement strand
TTGACTGTGCGATTACTAAAGCAATGGAACAAGAACTAGATCTAATCATTCCCCCTGTACGAGAAGGGGCTCAATCCAGCAACATAATAGAAGGTCGCGTTGGTGTGGCAGCCACTGAGTTCGTTATTGAGGGACAATTACACGGACCAAATAATATAATGCAAGCAAAAGTTCCTAGGGATATAGGACAGCATAAAAGTGATCATACTCGCATATCCGCCATTTGAGTCTCCAACAATTATTTCCAGTAATTACAGATCTGATTTGACTTATGGACAACAAATATGCAAGCATGAATCTTCTTTTTCTGCAGCGTTGCTTGTATGATCTTAGGAGCATTGACCGCCACGGCCCCAACAAAAGTCAAAAGACCTCTAGCTCATAGTTCAATTGGACATGTAGGTTATATTCGTACTGGTTTCTCATGTGGAACCATATAAGGAATTCAACCCTACTATGCTAGAGTTAGGCATTATGTAGACTCTGTATTGGGTTTGGAATGGCTTAGTTACTAGACAGTAAACAGAAACAGGACACAGAAAACTTCACAAACAAATGACGGGCATCAGTATCGCCAATATCTTGACAGAAAGTCTGTCAACCAAAAAGAGTCGTCCAATAAAGCAATGTTCTTCGAATTACAAACCAGTAACGCTAGTCACCACAGCGATGATGTTTCCAGACAGCAGCATATCAGCAGTTTGAGGGCAATGGAATCGTCTTATTGAAGAACTACTAAAGTTTTCGCTCTCTTCATACAGAAACAGAACTGTCTTAATTGATTACAATTAACACTCTTGGTTTGAAATTGGACCTAATGTCATACTGAAAAACACCCTACAATTTCATCACCCTTATTGCTTTCATCGAATAGACAATTCGAACTCACTATGTGCCATCTGCAATCTCCTGATGCAGGTGCAGAATATAGAATGCCTTTCTCCGACACATTCTTTGTAGTAAAGCAAAGAGTTCACTAACTAGCCAGACAAGTTATGGGCTATGCCGCGAATAATTGGACAAATTTGGCCAACCCATTCATGCTGGACCACCCTGTTGGCTTTATAGTGTGTGAATCCTAGTGATGATGGAAGCTTTACGACACGCCTTAACTCAGATTCCAATTATATAATACTCTACTGCAATAATGAAACCACCAGATGGGACTTCTTAAAGAGGGGTATATCTTATCACTATCTTGATCGTGTTAGCTGGGTTTCAGATAAGCAAGAACTTACAGAAAGACTTCACTTCACCAAAATTATGTTTTTCTTTCTTGGTCAGTGTGAGAAGAAACAGCAGGATTAAAAAGTCTGATTTGTCTACAAATCGACATTGATGGGGGGCCAAAGAAGTTCTTCATACAATGAGGGCATCACCGAAGAGATTTTCAATATTGCAACACCGTTGTATCTTTCTATATGAAAGGTTCAAGTAACTGGGATAGACCTGAGGAATCATGGCAGTCCTAGTGCAAAGTAGTGTCAACGTTAGTCTGTAGATAACTTTTATTCACGAGCAAGGTCAATTTTAATAGTAAGGTTCACTGTTGACACCAACATCATCCAGTTGACTAGCGAAAAGAACAAAGGACAGGACAGAAAATGAGAAAGGGCGAAGGGTAAAACCAAGTTCACCAGTAAAAAACAAAAACCACAGTAACATGGGAGAGAGAGAGAGAGAGAGAGCGCGCGCCTTTGCATCAACACTTTGTCAGACCAGTAATGAAAGCTCTTTGCAGTGAACAAAAAGCAAAAAGGAAAAGCAAACAACATAAAAAAAACAACCAAAAATTGCCAGGAAAATGATCCCAAACCAAAAGCAAATCAGCCCCCATAGCAAATGCCCATCTCCCATGGCTGGGATCCGCTCCAACATCCTTAGAAACACCAGATTCCCCTTTGGTTACCAATTGTTTCCCAGAGACAACGACGAAAAGGAAGAAACTTCCGAGAAAAAAATCTCTCAGAAGGCGAACCCAGTAGAGCAGAATGTGCTATGCTCTCTGCTCAAATTGCAGTTGCAGTTGAAACATTGCTTAGAACAGAAATGGACTCAAAAACACTGATCCCAAAACAAGAGCCAGAGAAAGAGGACAGTAACAATGGAAGTTCAGAAGAAGTTTCTGCCTTTGAAGCTTGAAAACTTACCTTTGGGGAAGGGTATTGAGCTTCGGGTTGAACCCCATCTGGGACTCGAGGTCCCCGCCACCGCGGCGTCCCGTCGGCGGCGGCCGAGAACTCCGGCGAGGTGGTCCGGAGGAAACGCTCGAAGATGGCCATGACCAAAACATGGAGATGAGGATGGCGGTGGCGACGAACCCGAACGACACGGCGTTGACCGAATTGTCGAAGTGCCGCCAGTGGTCTTCTCTCTGCAGGGCCGTCGCCGGGGCTCCCGTCGGCGAACCACCCGTCGGACCATCTTGAAGCTTCCATTTCGCCGTCTCGTCACCGCATTTGCGCTGTCGCGGGGGGGAAAGAAAGAGAGGGCGTAAATGGCAAGTTTTTGGGATTTGGAGAGGTGCTGGTGCTTCACCCTTTGTAGTGTCCTCTCGTACGAGTATGAGGACTAAGCCGGAGGACACTTCTATAGTCCTCGAAAAGGCCGGGCCGCTCGCAATTCGTGTTCGCGCGTCGTCATAATTGTGTCCACGATTCATATCCACCTGAAATATTATGACTTCTTCGATTTTATGCCAGGGAAGAAGCCACAAAAAATTTCAAATTATCGTACCGTGACGTGACCATTTACTCTGAATTACTTCGTGACAACAAGATCTCAACATATCTCAAACTATGCTTATTATGCAATATATTTTAAACTTTTTCTTTGGACAAAAGGTCTCAAATTTATACTCATGTGACATGTTTTATCCTCTGTTCACTTAAGTCATGCGCACATTATGTTAATTCGTTTGCTTTTTTAGAGTTCATGTAGGTAAATTTTTTATCGGTTATCTTTGGCAAAAACATTGACTGATATTAAATGCGTCGCACATGTATAGATTTGAGATTTTCGGTGCCACGAAAAGAAAAAAAAAAGATATATGTGGCCGATGGATGTAATTTGAGATTTTTTGTGGCTTTTTTTTTTTTGCCTTCTACGTTTACTAAATAACACAGCAATTTAGCGGATCTCGCAATTCAACGCTAGTGCGACAAGAAGAAATTGTCGCAATAATCACCAACGAGCGATAGGGACACTAGAAATTTAGGTGGTGTGATGAGTGTTCGGTATCCCTGCCGCCAAAAGTTCTCTAGATCGATGAATAAGGAGAATAAGAGTTTACGACTGCTCAAGTATTTTCCGGCCCACAATTACTGCAAGATTTATTCTCAAATTTTGCATTTTATAATTAAGCTACGAGGGAACTTACAAAATTCCTACAATCAGTAAATTCGTTTAAATCATTTCGGATTTTCTAACAATTTTTTTTCCCCATTTTAATCTTATTTTTTTTTTTTCCAAACTAATGGACCAGATATGTTTGGTGATCCATTGGATCGGAAAACCCTTGGTATTTCTGTGTATGCTACGTTAATGCATCTCCGATTTCATGCTTCTTCTATGCATAACATGCATATACGGTTCCATTATTCCATCCTTTATCTCGTGTCGACAATATCTGAATCATCATAGCCGTTGATTAATGAAAGTATGCTTTTGATGTAAAATAGTAATTGAAACATCAATTTTTCAGAACATGGTCCCAACCTGTTTTTGGAGTAACTGAATTTTCAGGGGAAAAGACTCCGTCGATTAGTTTCGATGCATCTTGTTGCGAACCGTGGAAATAAAATTGAACTAAGATCTCTTATGAAATGGTCTCTCGACCTAGGCCTTTTTTTGTTACCTATCTTATCGTATCAAATAAGGTTTCCCTGCCTAGCCTATCTCGGTGTCTTCGCTAAATTTGTAACATTTTGGACAATATTTTTATCGAAGTCTTTTTTCAGGAAAATGAAAATATTTTTCATTGTTTGTTTGAGGCTTGAAAATGAATTGGAAAATTTTCGTTGCTTGGTAAGGAAAATAATTTTATTTCCGCGCTGTCGTTTGGTTTACTGATGTGAACGTCAACCTTCCTTCGTAGTACGGCTAGTGCTAATATAAATTCTTTTGTGAATTTGCTGTAAATATAAAATTCTTTTTTTTCTAATATTGATTTATTTCATTCTTTTCTTTTTCTTTTCCTCCACTGTGATCAATCACATGCGAGCTCCAACTTGCCAGATCCCAGAGAGTTTAAGTTCGCTGACTCGCGTCTATAGCCAATTGCCGGCAACCAACTGATGAGAAGGAAAAAAAGAAAAGACAAAGAAAGAAAAGAAAAGAGAAAACAAAAAAATAACTAAGAAAAAACAAAAAAGAATGTGAAGAAGTACGAGGAACAAAGAAAGATGAAATTATTTTTCCCACTTCTGAAGGTATTTTTTTATTGGTAAAAAATGTTTCCTTGACTAACTTATTTTCTGTAAATCAAACACCCGACAATCTGAAAAGCTCTTTCGTAGAAGTTATTTTTTGTGAAATAAATGGAGCTTATAAATTTATCGAGCAAATTAATTTCCTTTCATAATTTTTCTCTTAATTTGAGTTTCTCCGCCATGTGAAATCGTTCCATGAGAAATAACGAGATCGGTCTACGAAAATTGAACTCACGAGTTTAATAATTACTTGGGATGCACGAAATGTCGAGACATCACATATGACAAGATCATCGCTCAAAGAAAGTGTTTCAGACATGTTCGGGAAAGCTTCTATTTTCCCTTGCCTTTACAGTTAATCTGTGCATGCACCGCTAAATCAACACTATTACATCATAGTCATGTCCAAGAGTCAATTACTCAATGATATGATGCACGGAATTTTTAAGTCCTTCCGGTTCAAGATGCTTTATATCTCTTGGGAAAGTTTTTGGGGTTTTCGAACATTGGATCGCCAAAATATTATGGTGACATTGTTTGGGAAAAAAAAATGCATATAGCTAAAAGACAAATTCTAGAAAGAAAATCCGAATATGATGTTACGTGATATGTTTAACTTGATTGGTTAGATGAATTAACAAGTTTCCCTCGTAGTTTAATTATTTAAAATGCAAAATGTAGAGAATAACATCTTGCGTAATTTGGGCCGGAAAATACTTGAGCAGTTGTAAACTCTTTATTCTCCTTATTCATAGAGACTTTTTGGCGGCAGGGATACTAAACACTCATCACACCACCTAAATTTCTAGTGTCCCTATCGCTCGTTGTTGATTATTTGCGACAATTTCTTCTTGTCGCACTAGCGTTGAATTGCGAGACCCGCTAAATTGCTGTGTTATTTAGTACGTAGAAGGCAAAAAAAAAAGCCACAAAAAATCTCAAATTACATCCATCGGCCACATATATCTTTTTTTTTCTTTTCGTGGCACCGAAAATCTCAAATCTATACATGTGCGACGCATTTAATATCAGTCAATGTTTTGCCAAAGATTACCGATAAAAATTTACCTACATGAACTCTAAAAAAGCAAACGATATTAACATAATGTGCGCATGACTTAAGTGAACAGAGGATAAACATGTCACATGAGTATAAATTTGAGACCTTTTGTCCAAAGAAAAAGTTTAAAATATATGTGTCATAATAAATATAGTTTGAGATATGTTTGAGATCTTGTTGTCACGAGTAATTCAGAGTAAATGTGTCACGTCACGGTACGATAATTTGAAATTTTTTTGTGGCTTCTTCCCTGGCATAAAATCGAAGTCATAATATTTCAGGTGGATATGAATCGTGACACAATTATGACGCGCGAACACGAATTGCGAGCGGCCCGGCCTTTTCGAGGACTATAGAAGTGTCCTCCGGCTTTGTCCTCATACTCGTACGAGAGGACACTCCAAAGGGTGAAGCACCAGCACCTCTCCAAATCCCAAAAACTTGCCATTTACGCCCTCTCTCTTTCCCTCCCGCGACAGCGCAATGCGGTGACGAGACGGCGAAATGGAAGCTTCAAGATGGTCCGACGGGTGGTCGCCGACGGGAGCCCCGGCGACGGCCCTGCAGAGAGAAGACCACTGGCGGCACTTCGACAATTCGGTCAACGCCGTGTCGTTCGGGTTCGTCGCCACCGCCATCCTCATCTCCATGTTCTTGGTCATGGCCATCTTCGAGCGTTTCCTCCGGACCACCTCGCCGGAGTTCTCGGCCGCCGCCGACCGGGGACGCCGCGGTGGCGGGGACCTCGAGTCCCAGATGGGGTTCAACCCGAAGCTCAATTACCCTTCCCCAAAGGTAAGTTTTCAAGCTTCAAAGGCAGAAACTTCTTCTGAACTTCCATTGTTACTGTCCTCTTTCTCTGGCTCTTGTTTTTGGGATCAGTGTTTTTTGAGTCCATTTCTGTTCTAAGCAATGTTTCAACTGCAATTTGAGCAGAGAGCATAGCACATTCTGCTCTACTGGGTTCGCCTTCTGAGAGATTTTTTTCTCGGAAAGTTTCTTCCTTTTCTTGTACGTTTGTCTCTGGGAAACAAATTTTATTGGTAACCAAAGGGGAAATCTGGTGTTTCTAAGGATGTTGGGAGCGGATCCCAGCCATGGGAGATGGGCATTTGCTATGGGGGCTGATTTGCTTTTGGTTTGGGATCATTTTCCTGGCAATTTTTGGTTGTTTTTTTTATGTTGTTTGCTTTTCCTTTTTGCTTTTTGTTCACTGCAAAGAGCTTTCATTACTGGTCTGACAAAGTGTTGATGCAAAGGCGCGCGCTCTCTCTCTCTCTCTCTCTCCCCATGTTACTGTGGTTTTTGTTTTTACTGGTGAACTTGGTTTTACCCTTCGCCTCCTTTCTCATTTTTCTGTCCTGTCCTTTGTTCTTTTTCGCTAGTCAACTGGATGATGTTGGTGTCAACAGTGAACCCTTACTATTAAAATTGACCTTGCTCGTGAATAAAAGTTATCTACAGACTAACGGTTGACACTACTTTGCACTAGGACTGCCATGATTCCTCAGGTCTATCCCAGTTACTTGAACCTTTCATATAGAAAGATACAACGGTGTTGCAATATTGAAAATCTCTTCGGTGATGCCCTCATTGTATGAAGAACTTCTTTGGCCCCCCCATCAATGTCGATTTGTAGACAAATCAGACTTTTTAATCCTGCTGTTTCTTCTCACACTGACCAAGAAAGAAAAACATAATTTTGGTGAAGTGAAGTCTTCTTGTAAGTTCTTGCTTTATCTGAAACCCAGCTAACACGATCAAGATAGTGATAAGATATACCCCTCTTTTAAGAAGTCCCATCTGGTGGTTTCATTATTGCAGTAGAGTATTATATAATTGGAATCTGAGTTAAGGCGTGTCGTAAAGCTTCCATCATCACTAGGATTCACACACTATAAAGCCAACAGGGTGGTCCAGCATGAATTGGTTTTGGCCAAATTTGTCCAATTATTCGCGGCATAGCCCATAACTTGTCTGGCTAGTTAGTGAACTCTTTGCTTTACTACAAAGAATGTGTCGGAGAAAGGCATTCTATATTCGTGCACCTGCATCAGGAGATTGCAGATGGCACATAGTGAGTTCGAATTGTCTATTCGATGAAAGCAATAAGGGTGATGAAATTGTAGGGTGTTTTTTCAGTATGACATTAGGTCCAATTTCAAACCAAGAGTGTTAATTGTAATCAATTAAGACAGTTCTGTTTCTGTATGAAGAGAGCGAAAACTTTAGTAGTTCTTCAATAAGACGATTCCATTGCCCTCAAACTGCTGATATGCTGCTGTCTGGAAACATCATCGCTGTGGTGACTAGCGTTACTGGTTTGTAATTCGAAGAACATTGCTTTATTGGACGACTCTTTTTTGGTTGACAGACTTTCTGTTCAAGATATTGGCGATACTGATGCCCGTCATTTGTTTGTGAAGTTTTCTGTGTCCTGTTTCTGTTTACTGTCTAGTAACTAAGCCATTCCAAACCCAATACAGAGTCTACATAATGCCTAACTCTAGCATTAGTAGTGGTTGAATTCCTTATATGGTTCCACATGAGAAACCAGTACAAATATAACCTACATGTCCAATTGAACTATGAGCTAGAGGTCTTTTGACTTTTGTTGGGGCCGTGGCGGTCAATGCTCCTAAGATCATACAAGCAACGCTGCAGAAAAAGAAGATTCATGCTTGCATATTTGTTGTCCATAAGTCAAATCAGATCTGTAATTACTGGAATAATTGTTGGAGACTCAAATGGCGGATATGCGAGTATGATCACTTTTATGCTGTCCTATATCCCTAGGAACTTTTGCTTGCATTATATTATTTGGTCCGTGTAATTTGTCCCTCAATAACGAACTCAGTGGCTGCCACACCAACGCGACCTTCTATTATGTTGCTGGATTGAGCCCCCTTCTCGTACAGGGGGAATGATTAGATCTAGTTCTTGTTCCATTGCTTTAGTTAATCGCCATCACAGGCAAAACATTTGCTTTGAAATGCTCTACATAGTACTAAATGGTTGTTGTACATGCAGATGACTGTCTGCACTAGTGGTGTCTCCGTTGTTATGCCGGGAGACCGTGTCCCGACCTTCATCGCACGCCCAGCTCCCGTGCCTTGCCCACCAGAACGCGTCTCGTGGCCTCTCCATCAACATCTTCCCGTGCCCCATCATCCAGCACAAAGCACTAGCTCGAACAGAAGCTCATCCTCTGCTCAATGACGAGCAGGCACAGGGCAACGGTGATTTTGCCGTGAGGGTGCAATTGGAGCACAAGTCGTAACTATCAGAAGCGGCACTCTGAACTTGGAAGCATGTCCGCTGGAGATTGAGGTTGGGATGCTCTATTTTAATTCCCGAGCTCGTGTATTTGATGTACATAAGATTCCACGATTTCGAGATTAGGCCTGTTTGTCATTTATTCGAGTCATCCCGCAATGTTGCAGAAAAGCTTTGTATGACATGTTGGTAAAATGCATCATAGTCCATCATTGATGAATGTTGTCATCTTGCAACTTGGTGACCATGGCATTCGACTTTTTTTTTTTTATAATCAAAATAGATTTCTAACACAAACTATTTATCAAAATAGGCTTCTCAGGCTCCGTGTGTCTTGCGAAAAATGAATTATTTGGATATATATATATATATATATATATACATTTAAATGTTCGCTTGTATTGCTTGAAATAATTGGTTAGTGGAAAAACTATCATGATTACATGTCTCCCTTCTCAAATCAGAAATTATAGGTAAGTTACTTGTTTTTTTTCATTTATAGAATTTTAGTCTTATCGTAGTCTTTAAATTAAGCCAACTTTGAATGTCGGAAGAAATCTTGCGTAATAAAAACAATCGTATAATTAAAATCATAATGAATTTTATTTGCTCTCAAGAAATAGAAGTACTCAAATTCTATTAGTCATATTTTTAAGGGAATTTCACTTAATGAAATAATTCTACAACAAGTATTGTGAAATATAATTTTCAATAAATCAAACACGTTATCAGGTTGTTAAATGTTTAAATTCACTTCAATTTTTGAAGTGAAACAATTTACTCAATGTTACCATATAATAATTATTCGAAAACTAGTGCTTGACCTTTTTTACCATTAGTATCGGGAAGAGAGTCCGTTCGTTTCTTGAAAATTGAGTGATTCGGTAAACATTTGCCTAAAAATATTCCCTTGTGTTGCTAGAAATAATTAGTCAATAGAAAATATTTTTATCATTGATGAAAATTTATGTCAATATATTCTTGTAGGCGGTGAATATATTTTTCGTTCATTTATTTTTACAAGAATTATAAGCAATTGTCTTTAGGAAAATATATTATTTTTCACGAAGTTTGTACATTCTACACTGCTCGTGTGAACACTCCTTGTGTAAGGCGGGACACAAGCTTGTTGTTCAAGAAAAGATCATTGGCATAGACAGCTGAAGGAGAAGCAAGTTTTCCTTGTCATCCATGACCATGAACAACACGTAACCCTATTAAAAATTCAAGTATTTGCTAGAGTATTTAAATACTGAAATTGTGTCTTAACCTAACGATGTAAGTTTTTTGAAAAACTGATAGCCATCCCGCAATATTTCATATTGCATCATATGAAGCACCAACACGTCTTATGAGCCACCATATCGGTGTCGGACACGTGTCACGTGTCGGGCTTTCGACACGCGGTCAACAAACCGGACTCGTTGGCGACACGCGTGTCCAGAGGTGGAGGAGAAGAGGAACTGCAGAAGCACATAGGGCGTCGATGAGGGAGGCGGGGGAGACGTGGCGCGTGAGGTCAAAGGAGGCGAGGTAAGCGTTGGGGATGGGGAGGATGGTGACGGCGGAGCGCTGGGTCATATCCGAGACGACGATGGTGGAGAGGAGGGCAGTGAACGGCAGACGGAACCCGCAACGAACAAATCTAGGTTCCCAGATATGTGTTTCATCGGCCTGAGATGTGAGAAAAGCCAGAGATGAGGTTTTTTTTTTTTTTAAACTATCCTAACATTGTCGCGTGCTCGAAAAACTAATTTTTCGTTGAGATGAATATATATAAAAATGTATATTTAATGTACAACATGTCTCCAACGTGTTGGAATTATCTTCTTTTTTTTAAATAACATGTCAGCGTGTCTTGTCGTGTCGTGCCGCGTGCGGCGTGTCCGTATCGATGTTACTTACGTTGCATCTAATCGGGACATCCCGACTCCTCAACCTAAGACCAGAGGTCAACCTACACATGCGGGGAGTGCGTCTAATGCGAAAAATATCTCGTTTCTGATCTAATCAATAACAACGTGATAAAATTTATCGGTGATGACTAGAGAGAGCGCGACGAGCACAACGATCTAATGCTCGTTTGCCTTCCATAGGTCAAGAGTTCGAATAAGTAGAACGAATCTCATGAGGAGACATTTACACCCTCACGTGAAGAGAGTTATCGTGTCTGGTTTAGAGGTCATCGTCGGTCCGACCTAACCTTGACGAGATCGAAATTTGTACTCAAGGCTTGTCCGTCACTAGTCGTGTTTTTATATGCAAATCTTCGGGTTTGGCCAAGGTACGAATTTGGTGCATTTTAGTTTCCATAAGTTGAATGGATCTTGTCTTTCCATGGAGAGGCCAGTTTTTTGAGTGTTCAATTGGACAAGAACATGCTGCGCTCGCAATGAGTGATCCGAGATCAAATCTACGGTGAGATTGAGATTGATTTGGTTCTATTATCCTTTTGATTTTTTGGGTGCTATCATTGCATAGCTGATGCTATCATTAAGCTTTTAATCTTCACATAATGCCATTTATTTTTCTTTGTAATTAAGGTTACCTTTAGGATTTGTATTAATGGTAAAACTATTGAGATCTCCGCGCCTCATAAAACTGAAAATTTGCCAATGTAATCCTTTTGGTTAATTTTGGACATGCTAATGTTGTTGCGTGGCATGATTGATATTAACGTAGACAATTAAAAAGAATTCTCAAATTTTTTTCCTTTTCTTTACTTCTTCTTTATTTTCTGCTTTCTTTTCCGCTCTGCCAATCGCGAGGTCATGGTAATTGCCAACATATGTCTCTGGCCATGGTTGAGGACCAACGAGGGCTCACCTGGGCTGCTTGGGGGAGGGTCGCCCTCTTTAGATCTGTCGAGGATTGCCCTCACGGCCTTTGGTGAGGTCCGCCCTCACCCAGGCGGACTTCAGTGAGGGCTTTCATCACTGAGGCTTGACAACCATCCGAAGGAACAAGAAAAAAAAAGCAAAGGAAAGGAAAAAAAGGAAATACGAAAGAAATAAAAGTTTAGAAATATAAATGTCCATATCAATGCTGGCTGTGTCGTGTAAGAAGGTAGGCATCCACCTTAGCGATTTTCATCCAAAATTGGCGATTTTTTTTTATTTATTAAACAAAGGGCAAAGAATTACGTGAGGGGTTGTGGAGAGAGGATGATGATGGAGAGTGCCGATAGTCTACATGCTTGAGCTTCATGTAAAAATTAGCTACACCAAACAAACTAAAAGATTTGTAGTCCTGGTGGCACCACACTGTCCCCCCACCCAAATTGGATCTTCAATTGAAAAAACACAATTTGGTCGTTGATCACAAGAGTTGTAAAAGCATACAAGAAATGAGATTCACCATTCATGATTACTTTACTTCCTCCGACCTACCTCCCTTTGTATAAATATGAAGCCAAAGGTAAATTGTCTTAGAATTAAGGGTTACTAGCAAGTCGCATTACTTACCTTCTAGTAATTTGCAACGATTTAGATATTGCTGCTTCTGTATCTTCTAAACATGTACGAACTTCGGGACAAGCTTTGGGTACCACATGGGTTCAAAATTTGAAGAACGTGTCATCGATCTTTTAACCACTAGTTAACTTGTGAGAGACGATTGCGTGTGATGAATAGTCCCCAGAAATTTAAACTCGTCCCACGAGAGATCTCGTCCGTCCTTGTTTACGCTGGCTATGACGAGCAAATCCCTTACGGGGTGTCGGGAGGGTCTCCAACTCTAGCTCCGAACAAGTCCGAGAGCACGAGAAGTGGAAGGGTTGAAGTAGAAATCACATGTGTAGGATCGTGCCGAAACTCACAAAATTAATTAAGCCCGGGTAAGTCACGCAGGCACAGAGATATGCCGGTCGCCCTTAGAATCTGAGTAGGGTGACGGTCAGTTAAAAAGGTCATACATATTTGAGCACAACGCGAGAAAGCCAATCTCGCTAGATCAAAGTTTATTTCAGGGAGCAGCCAAAGAATAGAAGATACATCCTTGCACTTGAATTCAAGGTGGGAGGATAGTTTGAGACAAAATTAACCCCCAAGGACACATGTCAAGGAGACCACACAAACAAGGCGGAAGGACACGAGTAGACCGACACAATATGAAAAAGGTCGGTGCAGGATACTATCGGCAAGTACTGAGATGTAAGCTTCATGGCCCCAAGAAATGGAGACATTAGGGGTGCGCTATGATTAAAGTTTCTGTTACCGGAACAACTTTTGGAACAGAAACACTTTTTTTATTGTTTATGTCTCCCCTTTTCGTTGGCAACGATTGACGGGCACAAAAACGCGTCTGGTAAATGCCACTACAAAGTTTCGTTCTTGGAACCAAAAAAGGAAACAGAACACACATTTGTGACGGCCAATAAAGTGTTCTGTAAGGACACAAAAACAAAAGAACAAAAATGAATTTCTAACGCTAAAAAAAAATTATTCCTAATTTCCAGTTAATTTATTTCCTAATTTTCACCGATGTAGAGATAACATAAAAAAAATAAAATGAATAAGAGAAGACAAATTAGAATGAGTTAATGAGAATATGAAATATTCTTCACTAGATAGAAAAAATTACAATATGAGTCATACCATAATGATTCGAGTCAGATATCAACATAGAATACATAATGAATCGCAAATATACCGTGTTGATTATACACTGGTAATGAAAAGTATATTTAGTGTATACAAACTGTTTAAATACGTTTAATAAAAATACCTTGTAAAGGATTCAATTCTCAATTAATTTTTATATTAGAAATTTTTGATTTTGATTTTTTAGTATTATTTTATTGTTGTGGAAAAATTATTTTTTTTATTTTTTTTTGAAAAAAAGCATTTTTATTTTTATTTTATTTTAGTTTTGAAAAAAATATTTTGTATTATTATTTCAAAAAAAATAATTATTATTATTTTTGAAAAAAATATTTTTTATATA
>JAGVVM010015676.1:0-10167 GCA_019149425.1 Psidium friedrichsthalianum | reverse complement strand
AAGAGAAAAGAGAGAATTAGCATACTAAAATGACACTCATTAAACATCAAGCGTTTAGGTACAGCCAAAAAGGATACTACAAAATCACGACCTACGCTCAAAAGAGGACATGCAACTGAGGAACCTACATATCATCAACCTTGTCCTGCTCGAAGGCGAGGAGCTTCTCGGGATCGGACTCTACAGGCATCGGGGATCACTCTCCATTAGGTCCACACTAGCAGCTCCATCAACCTCCATCGACCCATTGTCAGCCTCGCTATTAAAAGGGGAAATTGGGGCCAAGCTGTCACACCTCGAACCTCCACGAGCGTGCGACATCTACACGACGACGGTTGATACATACGACATTCCAGGACTGTCGCCAACCCAGAAACCTTAATATCCAAATAAACGCTAGCGGAAGCAATATCTTACCCATGACAACGAATGAGCAAGGACTAGCGCAACCACAATGCCTCATATATATATATATATATATATACACACACACATAATCTCAGCTCCATATTACACTTGAATATCAGCTTTATAAATAATAACAACAACTAACAACTTAGGGCAATTATATTTATCAGCAACCACTGATTCACCATCAATTGTCATTGCTAGCGGGTACTCCGCCACCTGGATATCAAATCTTGTGGTATCCCTGCCATACTTATGTCCTAGGGTATGAAAGGTAAGGGAAATCACCGTGAGAACACATCTCAGTAAACTCACCCATAATCTCGCTCAGGATATTACATACCCTCAGATCCAACTCTAAGGGCGCGCATGATAACCATTCTGTTCCAGAAATCTGGAACAGAAATAGATTTTTCTATTTTTGTCAGAAACAAAAAATTTTTGTTTCTGGTTTTGGGCCAAAATCAATTTCTGAAACAGATTTTTGTTCCAGAAATAGAAAAATAGATTTGCGTTGCCAAACGAGTTTCTGTTCCAAACCTATTTCTGGAATAGGTTTGGAACAGAAACAGAGAAATAGAAACGTTGTCATGCGCGCCCTAACATGCTCTCCTAAACGCTCGAGTCACGGAAACGGAAATAAGGGCAAACGAGAAATAGCTCATCATCGAAATAATCAGACACGCCAATAATTTATATCTACATAGAGATCAACAATGCAAATGTGTGTACATTCCATGATCAAATTCCAGTCCCAGCTCACTAGCCAACTCGACTCGCGTTAAACGCATCAGGTCTGTACCCTTTTCGCACTAAAATATACATTTTAGGCCCAGGATATCTCAATAATTGACCCTAAATACGAATGGACAGCATGTGAACAGTATTCTATACTTATGAACAGTACTCAAGGTGTCGTGAACAGTGATTTCAAAATACTGTTTGGCCCATTTTTGCTCTAAATATCTCAAAAATCCATTTTTCGGTATCCAAACCTCACGGGACTCACATCAACCACCACCACCAACTTATATCTCGCCAAGACAGCAATATAACTAGCCCAAATAATATACCATAGCCTCGCCACAGAATCGATTTCCATAAAAATCGCCAAATCAGTCAATTTTTCTATACCGATCTACCTCGGATCATACCCTGGAGTCTATTTAAGAATCATCTAACATCCTACTCGAGGTTTAGGGGGTCGGCTTACCTCGATGAGGCTGAGTCGAAGCCGGACGGGCGACGGAACGACGAATAGCCCGACGGCGATCGACGGAGCACAACGACGACACGGAATCCGGCAAAACCCAAGAAAATCAAGGCTGTTCAAGGGTTGAAAGTGGTGGTTCACAAACTGAAAATCAATATTTTTCACATGAAAATAACCTCTAGGGGTCGTTGGGGTCAACATATATAACGTGGGCTATATTTCAAATTCGAGTAACAGAAAACTGGTTCGTCGACTGAAACGGCGAAGTAGATTTGGAAGGTCAAACGACCTCAGATAGGACTACGACATATCCAAAAATCACGAAAATCCAACGGTCAAATTTCCATTGGTGGCCGATTGAAGTTGGTGGCAGAAATCTAGAGCCAGTAGAGAGAGAGAAGATCCGAAAATTTAAGAGAGAGAGAGAGAGAGAGAGAGAGGAGAGAGAATCTGGTGATAATTATAGAGGAGAGGAGAGGGAGAGAGCAGATTTATGGCTTTGGGCTCAATTATTTAGGTCGTTATTCATCGAAAATGACATAAAACTGAACGAATTGACTGATTTTTGAGCTATCAGTGAATTTTCGAACTGATAAACCTTGGGCACCAATAATTTTTGGTCAAAGTTGGTCAAAATGGTCAAAAAGATGACCGATGAGACATTTCTCGAAATTCGTGAAATTTCAAGATTGGTAAGGGCTCAATCGACGCTGATTTGGCTCAATCGCGATCGGAAAATAACTCGGAATACCACCGAACAAATTTTCTAGCCTCGCTAAAATTACTAACACTCTCTAGGCATGAATTCTAGCGCAAGACGAGGGCGAGATGGCAATTTTCAATTTTTCCCTTTTCTCTAAGCATTCCAATGTCATGCTGCCAATTCATGCCTTTCGATGTGACATCCAATTTCAACTGCGATATTCATGAAAACTTGATCATCCAAGCTCGGAATCTGATTTGTGGCCACATTCATATGATAGCGACTCTAGTAAATACTCAGACTAACTGGTGGCTTTTAGGAGCTATGCGTATCGACCTACAATTAGGCCCATGTACTTCAATTCCTAATTAGCCATTCCCCTTTAGTTAGTCATCTCGAAATGATCAGTTCCGAGTGACATTTAACTACAGTGCATCAATGAAATACATCCATTCTATTACAAATTTCGAGAGTGGGTCGAATTTCAGGATGTCACACGAGCCCCATCCCCTGAGAGATCCAAAAGTCGTGTCTCCAATCCTATATATCCATGCCTCAAAACGGTGGGGTTCCAAGGCCTTGTTCGCCAAATCGATCTACACGATACTAAGGTATTTAATATATATAGATCCATCCCATACAGGATACTCGGTCATCTCTCTCTCTACCTCCCTCGATATCCCATGGAAGATCGTGAGAGGATTCACTCTCGCAGTTGGGGATTCGAAAGGTTGGATAAAATCACCTTGAGAACTAATCTCAACAAGCTCACCAATAAACCTAGCTCAGGGTGAAGTACACACTCGGGTCGACCCTAAACATGCAATTTCAGGTTTTCGACTCACCACAGCTTGACAAGATTACACAACGATCATAGCCCAAAACAACTATACAATAGTCAAGCAAGCATGCAGGCCACATTTCAATCAACGACAACGAATGCAAATGCTCATGTATGTCATACTCAAGATCACAAAGGAGCTTCACAAGCTCGTGCCTCAAAATCAACATGCATAACTCAACATGCTAGCAGGCAAAACATACTTACTACTCAAGCTAATGCAAGCACAATGATGCATATGCTATATGCTCAGATTTTCACTTTAGATTCTACTTTAATCTCCACTTGACCCGTGTTAAATGTATCAGGTCCGACCTACGTATCGTACACCTCAAGTTTGTGCCTCAACCCACGTCATATAGGCGCATTAGGTTGGCACAACTCTCAATATCCATGTACCCGTACATGCGCCTCCAACGCTAAAAAACATAGGCACACAATCACTCCCGGTGCCTTAACCTGCATAACGTCAAAGCTAAGACCCAGGTTGACACCTTTATTACTTCAGCAACCCGTGCCATGCATATCCAGGCGCACCAGCCTTATCTTGCTGTTTTCCCCTCATTGGGACACACCCACCTGCTGTTCGATTTCATTACGTCTCATGCCACATTCTCATACCAATCATGCATGTCAACAGATTTACTATGAACAGCCAGACATGCTCATATATTTCATGAATTAATTCCTCGCAACCAAGCACATAGCATGTTATGCAGGCTGACTGTTCATTTCCACACGCATGTAAGTGTTCAAGCCACACAATCGAGCATGTATAACAACCTTTCACATACGTTCATATGGACCCGTTTTTCATCACATTAGTCCATCCAAGTAATCATAAAGTTAAACATTTATCAACGACCCCTGAGGGTGGGTTTGGTTCAGCATTCCCAAAGGACTTTCAGCCCTCAAAGCCCCTTGGAAAAATGCTGAACCATTTGGTTCAGCTTTAGACTAGCATTTGGTCAAATGCTGGCCTTGGGAATGCTGAAAGCCCAATGTTGGTAGGGACTAGTATTGGGCTTTCAATATTTGGCTAAATGTTAAAAGAAATTTTTTTTCCAAAACTATCCACACAATGGTAAAAATTACCAAAGCCCATTTGTAAAGTTTTTTTTAGCAAACAATATTTAATCTAAAGCCCATTTTGAAATGAGTTTTCTCCAAACGCAATTAGAATTTTTCCAAAGTGCTTTAGGTTAAGGACATTTGCATTTCACCAAAGCCCATTTGAAATGTTGAATCAAATCCACACTAAGTCACATATGTTAGCCACAAGTAGAGGTGTCAAATGGGTGGGTCGGGTCGGGTTTGGGTCGGGTCGGGTCGGGTTTGGGTCGGGTCGAATATGGTCCGACCCATATTGACCCGTCTAACGCATTTTGACCCATACCCGACCCGACCCAACCCGCAATCAACCCATAGCCGACCTGACCCATTTTGACCCATATTGCCAAATCACACTAATATTCTAAGAAAAATTATATAACTCATTTAACCTATTTTATTTTGCTTTTATCTTTTCTTTCATTTTTCTCCGGTCACGGTGAGCGGCGGCGGTCGGCGGCGACGGGTCTCCACTGATGGTTGCTGCCACCGGTTGGCTGCCGCAGGACATGGTCGTGGGTCAACCGCCGGTGCTGACCGCCGGTCGCCGCGGCCGGCCTCAGGTCGCCTCGGCCGGTCGATTCGGCTGGCCTTAGGTCGCGCTGCCGGTCGCATAGGCTGGCCTCAGGTCGCCGCGGCCGGTCGCATCGGCCGGCCTCAGGTCGCCTCGGCCGATCGCATCAGCCGATCGCAGGTCGCGCGGCCGGTCGCATCGGCTGGCCGCAGGTCGCCTCAGCCCGTCTCTGCGGTCGGCCGAAGGTCGCTTAGGCCGGTCTCCGCGGCCGGCCGCAAGTCGCCTCGGCCGGTCTCCGCGGTCGGCTGCAGGTCGTCGCGGACGGCCGCCGGTCGCCGCGGCCGGCCGCCGGTCTCTGTGGCCACCCGTCGCCGCCGCGTCCAATCACCGACCGCGGCGGCCAATCACCGGCCGTTGCGGCCAATCACCGGCTGCTGCCACCGTCGATCCCCGAAAATCAATTCCATAACAAACGACGAAAATTGTTTTCCAGTTTATTTTTAAGTATTAATCAAACATCGAAAAATATTATTATTTTCTTGAAAAATGACTTCCTGAAAAATGATTTCTGAAAGTATCACATTTTCCGTGAAACAAACGGAAAGGCCCTAGGTCTATTTGTAATTTGTGAGAGTTATGGGTCGAAAATGGGTTTCATGCGTGGCCCAGTTTTGACCCATTTAATTTCACTTCAACCTTTTGGTCCCATTTTTAGTAAGTCCTTTAAATGTTAATGACCCATATAAGACCTATTTTATACAAAATATGAGTCAAATATGGGTCTTTGATCCATATTGACGGCTCTAGCCACAAGCACACATGGGACGCCTCGTAGACCACAACCTGACCTTGTGAACAATAACACCAACATGTGAATAGTGCTCTCAGGGTCGTGATAGTGCCCTTGTGCGATGAATGATGCATAACCCACATTTTCAACTTAAAACTCGATCTACGCTATTAAAACCTCAAGACATCACATTTGGCTCTCATGGGACAGCCCATGGGTCACGTAAATAGTAGGTTCTCAACATGAATATTGACCTAACAACACTAAACCACCAAGCACAAGCAATTCGAGCCTTAAATCCCAACAATTTTCTAGCTCAGACCACCATAAGACTCATCTAGATCCTATCGAAGGCATGTCCATCACCTACTCTAGATTAGAGCTTAATCTACCTAAACAAGCTCGGCAGCCACGAATAAGTCGACGAGGACGAGACATAGAGTGCATGCGGAGGTGTCGGCCCGATAGCTTTCGGGGCGGAGGGATGGTGACCGGGCTGACCTAGGTGGTTTGAGGTGGTTTCGCAACCTAATAATGGAGGAAAAGATTATCCACGAAGTTCATGAAAGTCGCGGAGCCAAGAGGGCTTGGTGACACGGCTCAACGGAGGGCTCGGTCTGAGCTCGCCGGCGGATAACGGGTCAATGCGGGAATGGGCTGGTCACGCCCATTTCGGGCAAGATACAAGTTTCAAAAAGGTGGCTAAGAATAACCAAAGCCATTGGAGTTTCGGCAAGAACCTATTAGCGGTGAATGAGCGGCAGCGATCGGTGGTGGTGGCCGATGACGAGTGGTTAGTTGAGAAAGAGTCGAGCAAGAGTGAGAGGAAAAGAGGAGAGGAGCTTGGCCCAAAGAAGAGAGAAGCGAGGAAGAACAGGGAGTAAAAGGTTTTATTTTGATTTTTTGGAGGGAAAAATCAACTCCCAAAATACTATTCATGATGGGTATGATTGATCATTAGTTGTCTTGAAGATAGCTGATGGGCTGTCACCATAAAGGTGATGGAATGACGATGACGTAAGCGGGATGTGACAAAGTTGGTAGACATGCTTTTGCGGGGTAGTTAGATGTGACAAAAGGTGCTGATTTAACTTGCCAAGATGAAGTTATATTGATGGTTTTGACAAGATCGATGTGATTGACTTAATGGATTTGATCGATTAGACTTGACAAGATATTACGGAACATTTTCTTGGGATCATGAAATCGAGACCCCGACGACAGTCCAACGTGAATGACATCGGACGTGGTCAACTCTGGCTAATTATTTTAATCACATTAAACTGAACTCTACCCACTTTCTAGGGATCATCGCATCTAGGGGCATACGTTCATTTTCAACTTTTGCCTTTCTTCTTTCTTGGCACTCCAAAGAAAACTACCAACTTTGAAATCCATCGAGCAATGTCCAAAACACAATTGCGATATCTTGAAAATTAGATAGATTGTCCAATGTTGAAATTTATTTCGTGTCCAAATTCATTACGTAGCGACTTTAGTAAATGCTCAAGCCAACAGGCGGTGTTAGGAGTCTAAATCCTAGGTACCTTGCCCCTTTAATTAGTCATCTCAAAGTGGCCAGCTTCGAGTTAAATTTCACTAGAGCGTATCAATGAAATATATCCATTCAGTTAATAAATTTCGAAAATAGGGTCGAAATTTAGATGTCGACTTCTGTCAGTGCTGCCTTACTCCTTATGATATTCGTTTGGTCTGCAGGCTCAGGGCGCTCGCTACCCATCGTCTGGATCGTGGGCGTCTTGAGCGAGGTGCTGTCACTCTCTGCGAAGCGAATTCTCCATCTGAAATTGAACGGCTAATTGAGAAATGAAGTGTTGTCTGCCTTTGGAGTCAATGGATGAAGTAAGAATCTGAAGATAGACTGCGTTGTTCGTAGGTAGCAAAGAGAGGGAACGCGAGCTTGTGAAGGAGCTTGCTCAAGCTATGTCTCTACAAGAAGAGGTGGCTGCTATACTGTCTGCCGACATTCTCGTTTGTTTTTCTTTATCTAACGCACTTGTTTGGTCTACTGCTCCGGTGCTCGCTAATATTTGGGCTCGTTCGCCTCATTGCTCCACCTGCGGCTGCGAGGACCTCCTGGGGCTTGTCTAGCAGCTTCGCTGCAATAGCTCTGCTTCGAAATATCGATTCGCGTAACTTCTCTGCGGCTCTACTCCGCCTCGCTTACCGAAAGAGACTTGGCACCAGGCCATTTGTTTGGCTCGCACTAACTCTGATTCTCACTTGCTGCTGTCAATCAGTAGCGGTGGCACTTTAGAAGCAAGGCAATTTGATTTCATGGCATATAATGCACAAGTTTGGCTGCTCTATTCCTGGACCCTCGCAGTGTTGGGCTCTGTCGCTGAGGGGCCATCTAAAGCACATTGTTTTGTCCTTTTGGTGTCAAAGTATTTCATGAAGTTATGTACTAATTGGTGAGGCTCCATAATGTGGTCTAATGCATGAAATTAGGGCAATAGTGAGACTTATCACTTACGATGGGCTATCACGGCTATTTCTATAGGTTCGGTTGCTTGCTTGATTGATTAACAAAAAAAAAAAAAAAAAAAAAAACCAGCAAAGTCGTATGTATGTTCCAAAATTAGATCCCCGTTTACCCATAGTCAGTAGTCTTAATGTTCAAAGAAAGCATTATTATCACTTACAATTGTCTGTATTTTGTCTGAAAATTTCAGGCTTAGTCAGGTATTTCGGAAGTCTTGAGGGTTACTATTGTAATCTGTTTGTCTGAAATTTGTTGAAAATCCTTAATGCTATTATTAATGGTCTTCTCTCAGTTTATACGGTATTAGTAGTAAGTAAAATAGAATTCCCATGGAAGAATTTTGTATATTCTTACGCATGAAATCATATATTTTTGGGTAATATTAGTGCAACCCAACCTATTACATGCTTATGTCGCCGAAGATCATGAATGGATTTTCCCCATTCACGCAGTCAAGTATCCTATTATGAAAAAAATCATATTAGATAGGGCTCGATGTTGTTATTTCATTTGTAGTAGACTAATTCTTATGCTTATTATATATGGTTTTTCTTGGCACATAGTTATGTTGGAGTAGACCGAAGAATAGATCCGCTTATGGAAATATTATTGAATTGGGTACAAGTTGGCTCTCCTTTTGTTATGTGGGCATTATATTTGAGTATAATATCTTATGTTGGTTGATTGTTTAGGTAAGTGGTTTCTTTCTGCAATATATCACTTATCCTTCCTATAGGGGACTATCAATTCTGTATTCTAAACATGCTTGTGGAGGAATGGTATGCAAAAATGATTGGGAGGTAGTCCACGAACATGAAAAAATCGGCAAGAGAGATAGCGGCATCGACAAATGTGTTCTATGCTTCGCGCCTCCGCAACTAAAGAATGTTATACTATGTCGCGGATGGCATTGTCTAATGGCTTTGAATTGGTTTAATTTTGTATCAGTCCTAGGGAGCGCTGAAAAGAATTTGATGAATGTGGGGGCAGGCTATCATTCGCGCCATCCTCGGCAGTTGCAACATGACCATCAGTTTTTAAGGCAAATAAAGGAGACCGTCGCGTTAGCAAAGGTGCGAAGGCATGGCAGCACCAATGATCGAGGCACGGCGCGCATGAAATCATATCAATATATCCTTTGAGCTCTTCTTAAAAGAAAAAGGTTAAATGAAGAGTTGAGTCAAGATATCTGAAGAACATTGGCATCGATAAGATTCTTGGCATAAATCCACGCTGCTATAGCAAGATTTTACCAATTGGCTGCTATATACCATGAATTTTAAGCCATATACATTTGGAATAGTACATGGGAGCCATAGTAAACCCTCAGTTTTACATCAAGATAACCACACCTTATCAGCGCCAAACCTTAGTGTTACAGCGCGAAGATGTAACACATCAACAAGCAACAAACAAAGCAACCACCTACACGAAGTAACTTAAAATAAGTTATTAAGAATACATCATAAACGCTCTGCTAACGATTTATAATAACTTGGAATTACACTTATTGACATAGAAGTCGCAAAACTTCAGGCATTTCACCAGAAAAAAAATAAAAAACACAGTATTAAGAAAAAAATCAAAAAGAAAAAAAAAAAAAAATGAAAAAAGAGGAAAAAAAAAGAACAGAAAAAAAAGAAAAAAAAGAAAAAAATAGAAAAAAAAAAAAAAACACAAAAGACATTGTACATGATATTAAGTGGTTTCTTGAACGATTGAAGGCTACTGCTTTATGGGGGTGAAGCCATATTCGGGCTTTTGTTAATCAATCAAAGCCACACTGAAGCCTACAGTTGTAGAGATTAATGTAAGGCCAGACTACTGTATGATAGCTTCTCGCTAAATTCATGAATCGAGGCCATCATATGGGTTGCACTGGTATCGAATTACTTCCACTGAAATAGCTTGAACCATAAAAGGAAAAAAAGTAAAACCAACAAAGAAAAAACGGCAGACATAATTCCTTGGTAGAATTACTGGTACTATTGGGTAGCTTGAAAAAAAAAGGGTCAGTTTTGTCACTCACGAACTTCTCGCTCTCGCTCGTGTTGAATGTATGCGAGCGCAATCTCATATGTT
>JAGVVM010015674.1:0-19564 GCA_019149425.1 Psidium friedrichsthalianum | reverse complement strand
CCCCCCGGTTTTTCCCTCCATTGACTTGCTAGGAATCCGGCTTTTAGATGAGAAAATCGTGGGTATTTTGGGTACTCAAGAACAAAATTCAAGAAACTGCCTTACCAGAAAAAAAAAATTCAAGAAACTGATGAACAGAGAAAAAAGAAACAGAGAGAGAGAGAAGAGAGAGGAGGAACACTTGGGGTTCAATTGTGGAGAGATCTGGGCAACTGGGCACGCTTCTCTTGCTTCCTTCAAGAGCCGACGATGAGTCAGTCGGAGTCGTATCGCGTTTTTCCATCGAAGTACTTGCGCCGCATCTCTTGCTTGGCCTTCTTGTGCGAGGCCACCGCTTGCGATTGGCTCGTCATCATCTTCTCCGTCACGACCAAGACCGCCGCCGCCGCCGATTCTTCCAGGCGTCACATGTATGCATCGGCTCTGCAATCGCGAAGGACACGTGCTTCTTGGAGCAGGATAAGGATCGTCAGCTGAAGCAGCACCAGAGAAGCGAGCGTCGGTCGTCTCTTGGTGCGAACGGGAGGAGGCATCGCTTCGCCGCTCTCATAAAGTCAACAACCCCAAGCTGGTCGCTGGCGCTGGCAGCAGGACGACGGCTCCAAAGAAACCAAAAGGGGAAAAGATTCAAGCTTTGTGGATGTGAAGGCGCCGTTTCGACAAAACCCGGGATGGGATGCTCCTCCTCTTTCTCCTCTCTGAGCTTTCTTGGCAAAATGCAGAAGCTCAAACACACAGTCTCTCTGTCTCGCTGTGTCCAGGCTATAATGTGTCACCGATCGACAAAGAATTGACGGCTATTTGGGAAGAGAGAGAGAGAGAGAGGGATGTCCCATGGATCACGGGACCCACGTGATGAAAATACATGAACTAGCGTATTATGTTAGAAAATCACAACTAAGATAATGAATTTTTTTTTGTCATTTTCTATACCATATGTTTCCATTACAATATATATTCAATAAGTACCTTAACAGGAAGAAAGCAAAAAAAAGAAAAAAACAGTTCTTGACATGACAAAACTACAGTGGTCAAATGCATGTCATAAACTGTAAGTTTCTCGAGCAGAAGCACAAACTTTTTACAGTCGAATTTTTTCTCTTTGATTACAATATTATTTCCTTTTCGGGACTAAAAAAAAAGGTCCGTGCTCTAAAAAAGCAAACTTTGTTTGTTGTCTTTGGGCCGCATGAGATCTCCTTCAAACGTTAGATGTCGGTGATATAATCGCCAGAAAACCCTACTTACCTCTTGCCCTTAAGGCTTAACCTGTCTCTGCTTTCTTTTCTTCTCTCTTTTGCCCTCACACACACACACATATATATTTTGTATATGTTTGTATTTATATATAGTAATTATTTTCAGTAGGGTATATGCTGATCATGTACACGCGTGAAATTATCCTCAATTATTTCGAAACCCCGTCTCATCCATTCTCGACATTTCCGCGAGCACCTGTCACGAATAAACAATAAGACAACCTTGTAGAATTATTAGGTGCATCAACGACTTTCCTACCTAAATATTCCCGCAAAAATGTCACCCATTTATATGTGAAAAAGACGTTTTTATTTTGGATTTATTTTTTACACGAGTTGAAAACCTTTTTGCTAACGCCGCCCCATTGCATCAACTACGGCACGTATCTTAACATTGATCCGAAGACAAAGTCGGAAGCGGCTCGAGACTAACTTTTTCTAATGGATGGAACGTAGACCTGAGCTGGTGCCCCCTTAGGTTTTGAATACCGCGTTGTGGGCAAGGCAAGACATTGGCTCTATAGAAACATGCCCATACAAGGAGGAAGACACGTTTGTACATTCTAGGGAATGCACGATAAGTTCTGGAGACCTGAGTCAGTGCCCCCTTAGGTTTCGCATAATGCGTTGTGGGCAACAACGAGACATTGGAGCTCTAAAAAAACATGCCCATATAATGAGGAAGACACGCTTGTGCGTTCTAGGGTTGGAAAGTTAAAGAATCGACTTCGATGGATAGATCTCAGGTTCCACTAGAACATTAATCGACCCTAAAGCCGCTCACCCATTATTGGCACGATTGAGAAATGCATACGTAGGTGCTATTGTTATATTTCATTCGTAAAGAATGGCCCTAGTCGGCTAACAAACCGTCCCTTGTTATTCCAAATCAAAGGCTTAAAAATCCGGTGCAATCGAAGTTCAACTCCATTGTCGAAACCCTAGACTAGACCTCATACGTAGATTATGGTCCGAATTCCTTACTACATAGCTCCCTTTCTTGTACGCCACAACAAAACGAGAAATTACAAATGGGACCCTTGTTTTCAAAGTGACCAAGTCTTCCCAAAAATTTCCCGAAAAGAAGAAAAAATCAAGCCCCATCCATCTTTGTCACTATTATGAGCATTTGCAATAACGTACACATCGCACGCCCCCTATGATCTGTCCCTCTTATTTATGTTCACTTAATTTTTTGTACAATGTCCCTATTCTCATTTATTATATTGAATGTCAATAAATTATTAAATAAGAGCATGCAATTAGACAAGAGTTGTGAAAGTAAGGCCCGGGAATCACGGCACGGTGCTTGACACCCTCGCTGTCGACATCTGCAATTTTGCGTAACAAAGGCAATACAATTTTTTTTTAAAAAAAAAAACGTTCGTTTCGTACTAAGGTTTTACCATGTTTTGATGCAATCTTGTGATTTCCCCTCGTTGAGAAGAACCAAACCGTCCTTTCAATGGCGACCAAGGGATTTTCTATGATTACCCACTCCGACCTTCGAAATGCAAAGTGGCTTTGACCCAGCTCGTGTCTGAAATCTTTGGTTTTGACTTATGTGACTAGCTTAGCTCATTTGGTGGACGTGGGTCGATTAAAAAGATTGCAGCTGGATTCGGTCGGAGAAGTGCCGGGGAAGAAAGTACGGAGGGGATTAATAGCCTAAGCCGGTCTGGCATCGAGAGTACAATAACGTAATTAAATGGTAATTCCATTTAATATATCCCGAGCTTTTGGTGCATCGCCTATTTCAACTGTGTCATAATTATAGAGTCCCGGGAATAATTTACCTATGCGGAATGGACAATTAGGAAGGAAATTGGGCAAATAGAAGAATCCCATGGAGCATCATAAAGTCAAGATTTCACATATTGTCGAACTGAATCGAGCATGCACCAAATTGATTCGTCCTCGTCGCAGTTGCTAATTTCAAGGCTACATTCGCTGACTTTTTTCCGAGTCCTCGTGCGATGCACATCGATAGGGCGATCGGAAGTGCCCCAAAGTGCAAGATAAATAGGTAGGAAAAATCTTTCAAAAAGCTATAAACTTATTATGCGACGCTCAATTCACCCATAGACCTTTCAATTGTATCGATTTATTCATGAACCTTTTGACGATATTTTAATATAATTCTTTCGGCCAATTATCCTCCTCGTATCATATTATGATGTACGTGTAAGTTGTGTTAGAGAATTCCCATATTGAAGAATTAATGTGGTATTTGAGCAGTTAATATATCCAAGTTGATTTATAACTTATTGATTTTAACTTTTAAGTGAAGATGGATACAACTGGATAGGTTGATGAATTTGAATTTGAGTTTTCTTTTTAGCGATCTTCTTAAGTGAATATATTGAATTTCTACGGCGGGCGCTCCGAACATATCAAACATCGTATACGCCTGTGGTCCTCGCATCAAACATCGCATAGGCTCGTGGTCACTGACACATCAAATCAAGTATCATGAGTTTGGGAATGATTGCCAAATATCTGTTAATCATCCAACAAACATGTGAGGCCAATAAATGCCGGTGAAAGCCCACCGTGTGCCGTGCGTTTTCACTTATACATTTTGGGTCGATGGCTTAGCTGGGACGAAGGTACAATGTCACGTGTCACAGCGTGTGTGCAGCAGCGTCACATGCAGACGCTCTTACGAAACCCAATGACTTGAGCTGAAATTCGAGAGATTTAAGACCGTACCTTATCATGTGCGTCTCCCTCTAATTGCCCCGCAATTTCTCCGTTAGTATCTGTCGCTATCAATCATCAATTGGATGATGGCGCAATTACATGACGGGGGAGAATGTTAATTAGAAGCTAGGGTTTTGCGTTTTGAAGTTCTAATGGTTGCCACGAGAGTTGACAAGGTAGCATGATTATACTTATCATAATGAGCCACAAACCTATTTCTTAACCTGATATATGAGTTATACTTAAATTTAACCCATCTCTATGGCTCTCTCTCTTTTTATTTTTTTTCACCTTCAGTCGATCTCGCCCTTACACACTTTGCACTTTGCACTTTCACCTTAGTTTGGGTATGAATTTTTCTATATCGAGTTAAATATCGAAGTGTTTTGAGAATGTAAATTGAGTTGGGCATGGGTTATGTATAAGTTAGGTACAAATCACTATATTTCAATTGCATAAAAATGAGTTAAAACAGGTTAAAGATGTCTATGCGGATTGGACTATTTTCGATCCAATGCAAATTCAATCTGCTCCATCCATTTAACAAGTCTAATGTTGCCCAGTTGTGACATAATTTATCTTGAAAATGGACAAACTCATTTCTTTTCATAAAAACACCTCTAATTATGGGCATTGGTCAATTACTGCAGCGGAAGATAAAAACAACCATCTTCATTCTTGACATACGAAGAAGAGAACTATTTCCTCTTCTTGGTTGGATCTAAGTATCGACAACCGTCGCATCTTCAAAGTTGAGTCTTTCACATTATAAAGAAACACAATTCTGAGTAAGCATATGGACGTCCCTGTAACTTCCTGTACCTTCATAACAAACGTTGATTGGCACAATTTTGTCCTGGCTGTTGTGCAGTAACATTGACGCATCAGGTATTCATACTCAAAAAGAAAGTGCCGACATAGTAATGTTATTTGTCCATAGGCCTTCCTCTTTGTAGCTTATCCAGGTTGCTTTCGTGCTCATCTGTTCATATGCAGCGAGACATTTCATATACTCTGTCAAGAGTGCACAAGAAAAACATTTTGAATTATTGATTCATCATCGGAGATGGCCTAGAGCCAATAGTTCATTATCTAATGGATTTTTCCGTTCTAATATTCCATCCGAGAGTTATGGGTATTTATCAAATATGTTCCTATCTAATGAAAGGCTATTGAATTAAACGACAAAGACATTATTGAGGAAAAGATGGCTTTTCTCGGATGAAATAAAAATTGGATTTATGTAACAGTAGAAAGGTTCCCCATAACTTAGGTGAAAAAACATGTGGCCATGAAATAGGGATCAAGTGGAACAGAATTGACTGAGTGATAGAGTCGTGGAAACACTTTAACCTTTCCTATTTTGGACCTTAACTCCATAGAACAATATGCTACTGTTGAAACATAGGAAAATTGAAATCTTAGATCAAAATACTATATATGGACGGTATGGAATTTGAACTGCCTAAACAAGAATTTTTTAATAGCGGTCTTTGAACGAAGAGATGACTGCAGAGGGATTGAAGGAGAGGAAGCTTTTGAACTCGAGGAGGATTTTCTCGAGGGAAAAAAAGGCTCGAGAGGAAGGTGGCCAAACTAATCAATCTGCTTTTGGGCGGGTGCGCGGGCTTTGCTGAAAAGGCGAATCTGGTCTCTCTCCTCAGGCAAAACAAAGATAAAACCAAAGTCGGTGCGCGAAATGGAGGGATGGTACTCGCTGAATTCAATGAAAATGGTTGTCAACTCTTCTTCTGCTGATCTGTCGCTTTGGCCGACTTAAATGCCGTCTTTGATTGCGTCTCGCCCTTTTCTCGTCGACCCCTTTCCGCTGTCATCCCCTTCCTCTGTCCCTTTGCGTTTGCCCTCTTCTCCTTGCCCTTTTCCTCTCTCTCTCTCGCCCTCCATCCCTCAAGGAGAAAAAGAAACCAAGGTGAAAAAAAAAAGGGGGCACTGAATCGGCTCTATGCCATGGTCTGGCATTTTCAAAACGAGACGGGTTCTGTGGTGGGTTGGATTGGATGGTTGTGATCGAAGAAGAGAATTTCACTCGGCTTTAAAGTGAATATTTTGGGGGCTTCGCTAGATGCATCTGGCTTTTGGTACGGTCCAATGTTGATGCTGCTTCAATTTGTTTCCCCAAGTTTTAATTTTGCTGGGTATGAACACCGCGGTTACGAGATAATTTATCACCTGATACTCATCTAAGCTATAGATGGCTCGTGGTGGAGAATAATTTTTGGTGAGTAACTATGCTTGAATCATGAAAATCCAGCGACCTGACCCAATCCTAAGACAATGTACGAGGATGAGAATTTGCTGCTTGTCTCTGCCAAACGGTACTGTTTGTCTTCCTAGCTGGAGAAGTGAAGCAGTCTTGAACTGGTCCTTTGAATTGAAACGCATAGAGATTGAATCATCCGACAGGGTCGCCATAACCTTGCTTGGCACGCTCGGTTCTTTGATAGACATTTTCTCATTGCGATCTTAGGTTGATTTGCTGTTTAAAAGTCTCACCACTTGCTTTGGTCACGTCCCATAATCTTGAAAACGCATGATTCCGCAATGAATTGGTGATCACAGCACCATACATCAGCGCTAGATGGATCGAAAACTTGCAGCTATTTAGACCCGATTGAGCTGATTCTATGCATACTCAGTCATCCCAATATTGATAAGGCATAGCTGTTTCTTCGATAAGAAAAACCACAGCTTCGGTGACAAACACACCTCTCCAGAGCATCCCCGAGCAGATATTTTGCGCACATATCAGTCCCCTAAACTTGGTTTGACAAACATTTGAACAAGAAGAGATCTTGCTATCGCATATTTGAACAAGATTCAAGGATCTGCACGCCAAGGACATCACAATTCCACTGCATTCTTAGGTTCATACGTAATGGACTTCTGCGGGGTCAAACACGAAAATATTGTGTCTTAAAAACTCAACATATGCTGCTACATCCACGAAATGGAATAGTCATCTCAGGACTTTCGTTGTGATTTACAGCACAAATCTTCTCCAGCCGCCTTTTTCTAAAAAGGAGAAAGGGTGATTAAATTAGATCTCTCCAAGAACAGAGTGATTCGAAGCAGTCCTCAGTTGCGGTTTGCTCCACCATTATAGGAGTCATGGACATCTTCAAGTATCTTCCCGTCGCGCGAGAAAAGGGATTCTGTATATGGTAGATGCCAACTTGACCGGTTTCATCAATCTAATTCGGCATGGCCGATTAATAGGTCAAATAATGACGTTAAACAGACATGTAACATTCCATCTCTCGCCATTGCAGTGAGAAAACAGACACAAATGACTTATCCACGAGAAGGGAAGCACAAAGTAACACTCAGTCCGTATGCACAGAGCGCCGGTACAGAACAGCAGGACTATCATCTAGCAATTGTCGATCCCCACACCAGGATTCACTTTTGGCTGGTGCAGAGAAACGCAATGGAGCATACTGTTGTCACTTATATCCACGCAATCAACCAACGTTGCCCGCCTCAATCCACAAATTTTGCTGCTTCCACTTAGATATCATCAGTTATACTCCTGTCTGAAGAAGTCATGGAGATTGCTTCCCACAAATCACGGTCGGCACTGGGCTTAAAAACCCACAGCAACTTTGGAGTCTGTAAGTGACAAAATAAAGAAGCAATTTTCTGGAGCATTTGTTAATGGATTCATGGTAACATCTCATCGTTTAATGACATGTCCAGTTACAAACTAGTTATTGCCCCATTAGGACGGATATGATGCAAGGTGATCGTCTTGTGGCGCTAACTGTGTTGCAGAAAGACAGCTGATCTGTCAAGAAGGGTTTACATTATGCATCATCGAGGAGAAATCTGCTGGTTGGATTCAACAGGAAAAAGTGATCGACTTGATTGTTCAGACTTTGCTTTCTTTGAATGGCTCTTGGAAATTAGACAAAAATTCGTGAGTTCCATAATGCACCAATCTGAAAACACAGGATTCGGATACCGCTTCACATTGAAACACCAGGGTACCTGGGGACGGCTTTTGCTTCTTAGGAATCTCCTGCCTTGTAGTCCTTCAAAGGAAATGCCTCAATCTACTATTCTTGAAAGGAAAGGAACAGAGTAATCCCTAAGTTAGAAAAGGTTGTCTTGAGAAAGCATTGGTGAAGGGAATGTTCTCTTGTTTCATCTTCCTTCTCACACAGCAGACAAAACACGCATCAATGGAATACCGCCGTACACATCCTATCTTTGATCTGCAATCTATTTAAAATGGCAAGCCTTTCAATAAAAGCATGCTTCGGAACATTTGGCCTACACCGAATGAGTTCTTGTGCCAATAAAACCTTTCGCACCATGAGGGCTTAGTAACTTCCATGCTTCTTTTTTATTCAACTTCTTCATGATGGGCACTGAGGAATTTTGCCAGATCCACAGCATTAGACCGGGGGAATTTAACTCCACCTACAGTAACTTGAATGGCAAGTAGATCCTCAGATCTGGAGAAGGCCAGCTCCAACCAAAGTTCCCTCTATGACATCAGCCATCTTAGCATTCTTTTGAGTATCTGAGTCATAAAGAGGGCTTTTTACAAAAATGGGTTAAAAAATTTATCTTTTTACCGATTTGGGTTTTGCGGCGGGAGTAATACGAAAATGGGGCTTGTTCGGCAATGGGAGGGCCGAACAAGGAAGGGGGGGTGGGGGGAATGAAAAATTGGAAAATTCGTAGAAAATTATAAAAAAGAAAAAAAACACCAAAAAAATTTAAAAAATTTCATAAATCCCAAAAATTAGAAAATTGACCATTTTAACGGGTCGGTCTATTTTTTATGGTTTTCCCTTTTAGATATTTGAAATGACGATTTTGCCCCTTACGGGCAAATTGTCTCAAAAAATTTCAAAAGTTTCTAAAAAATATTTAAAAATTAGGAAATAGGCCATTTTAATTGGCCAATCCTACTTTTAAGGATTTTTCTCATCTATCTTTTCAAAATGATGATTTGCCCCTTATGGAAAAAAAGTATCCGAAAAAAGAAAATATATTTTAACTACAAACATGGAAGGTTTTTAAAATAAAATTTGGCAATTTCTTCATATTTGTAGTCTACGAAAATCTTTTTTTTTTTCGGATATTTTCTTAATATGAAAAATAATTTTAAAATTTACGACAAATTCAAAAATTACTTTTCTTAAAATGGATCCTCATTTCGTTAAGCTTCTAAATTATTTTTGGAAACTTTTGAAATTTTTCGAGACAATTTGCCCGTAAGGGGCAAAATCGTTATTTCGAAATGTCTAAAAGGGAAAACCATCAAAAATAAGACCGACCCGTTAAAATGGTCAATTTCTAATTTTTGGGATTTATGAAATTTTTTTTAGAATTTTTTTGGTATTTTTTTTCTTTTTTATAATTTTCTATGAATTTTCCAATTTTTCATTCCCCCCCCCCCCCCCTTCCTTGTTCGGCCCTCCATTGCCGAACAAGCCCCATTTTCGTATTACTCCCGCCGCAAAACCCAAATCGGTAAAAAGATAAATTTTTTAACCCATTTTTGTAAAAAGCCCTCTTTATGACTCAGATACTCAAAAGAATGCTAAGATGGCTGATGTCATAGAGGGAACTTTGGTTGGAGCTGGCCTTCTCCAGATCTGAGGATCTACTTGCCATTCAAGTTACTGTAGGTGGAGTTAAATTCCCCCGGTCTAATGCTGTGGATCTGGCAAAATTCCTCAGTGCCCATCATGAAGAAGTTGAATAAAAAGAAGCATGGAAGTTACTAAGCCCTCATGGTGCGAAAGGTTTTATTGGCACAAGAACTCATTCGGTGTAGGCCAAATGTTCCGAAGCATGCTTTTATTGAAAGGCTTGCCATTTTAAATAGATTGCAGATCAAAGATAGGATGTGTACGGCGGTATTCCATTGATGCGTGTTTGTCTGCTGTGTGAGAAGGAAGATGAAACAAGAGAACATTCCCTTCACCAATGCTTTCTCAAGACAACCTTTTCTAACTTAGGGATTACTCTGTTCCTTTCCTTTCAAGAATAGTAGATTGAGGCATTTCCTTGAAGGACTACAAGGCAGGAGATTCCTAAGAAGCAAAAGCCGTCCCCAGGTACCCTGGTGTTTTCAATGTGAAGCGGTATCCGAATCCTGTGTTTTCAGATTGGTGCATTATGGAACTCACGAATTTTGTCTAATTTCCAAGAGCCATTCAAAGAAAGCAAAGTCTGAACAATCAAGTCGATCACTTTTTCCTGTTGAATCCAACCAGCAGATTTCTCCTCGATGATGCATAATGTAAACCCTTCTTGACAGATCAGCTGTCTTTCTGCAACACAGTTAGCGCCACAAGACGATCACCTTGCATCATATCCGTCCTAATGGGGCAATAACTAGTTTGTAACTGGACATGTCATTAAACGATGAGATGTTACCATGAATCCATTAACAAATGCTCCAGAAAATTGCTTCTTTATTTTGTCACTTACAGACTCCAAAGTTGCTGTGGGTTTTTAAGCCCAGTGCCGACCGTGATTTGTGGGAAGCAATCTCCATGACTTCTTCAGACAGGAGTATAACTGATGATATCTAAGTGGAAGCAGCAAATTTGTGGATTGAGGCGGGCAACGTTGGTTGATTGCGTGGATATAAGTGACAACAGTATGCTCCATTGCGTTTCTCTGCACCAGCCAAAAGTGAATCCTGGTGTGGGGATCGACAATTGCTAGATGATAGTCCTGCTGTTCTGTACCGGCGCTCTGTGCATACGGACTGAGTGTTACTTTGTGCTTCCCTTCTCGTGGATAAGTCATTTGTGTCTGTTTTCTCACTGCAATGGCGAGAGATGGAATGTTACATGTCTGTTTAACGTCATTATTTGACCTATTAATCGGCCATGCCGAATTAGATTGATGAAACCGGTCAAGTTGGCATCTACCATATACAGAATCCCTTTTCTCGCGCGACGGGAAGATACTTGAAGATGTCCATGACTCCTATAATGGTGGAGCAAACCGCAACTGAGGACTGCTTCGAATCACTCTGTTCTTGGAGAGATCTAATTTAATCACCCTTTCTCCTTTTAGAAAAAGGCGGCTGGAGAAGATTTGTGCTGTAAATCACAACGAAAGTCCTGAGATGACTATTCCATTTCGTGGATGTAGCAGCATATGTTGAGTTTTTAAGACACAATATTTTCGTGTTTGACCCCGCAGAAGTCCATTACGTATGAACCTAAGAATGCAGTGGAATTGTGATGTCCTTGGCGTGCAGATCCTTGAATCTTGTTCAAATATGCGATAGCAAGATCTCTTCTTGTTCAAATGTTTGTCAAACCAAGTTTAGGGGACTGATATGTGCGCAAAATATCTGCTCGGGGATGCTCTGGAGAGGTGTGTTTGTCACCGAAGCTGTGGTTTTTCTTATCGAAGAAACAGCTATGCCTTATCAATATTGGGATGACTGAGTATGCATAGAATCAGCTCAATCGGGGTCTAAATAGCTGCAAGTTTTCGATCCATCTAGCGCTGATGTATGGTGCTGTGATCACCAATTCATTGCGGAATCATGCGTTTTCAAGATTATGGGACGTGACCAAAGCAAGTGGTGAGACTTTTAAACAGCAAATCAACCTAAGATCGCAATGAGAAAATGTCTATCAAAGAACCGAGCGTGCCAAGCAAGGTTATGGCGACCCTGTCGGATGATTCAATCTCTATGCGTTTCAATTCAAAGGACCAGTTCAAGACTGCTTCACTTCTCCAGCTAGGAAGACAAACAGTACCGTTTGGCAGAGACAAGCAGCAAATTCTCATCCTCGTACATTGTCTTAGGATTGGGTCAGGTCGCTGGATTTTCATGATTCAAGCATAGTTACTCACCAAAAATTATTCTCCCACCACGAGCCATCTATAGCTTAGATGAGTATCAGGTGATAAATTATCTCGTAACCGCGGTGTTCATACCCAGCAAAATTAAAACTTGGGGAAACAAATTGAAGCAGCATCAACATTGGACCGTACCAAAAGCCAGATGCATCTAGCGAAGCCCCCAAAATATTCACTTTAAAGCCGAGTGAAATTCTCTTCTTCGATCACAACCATCCAATCCAACCCCACCACAGAACCCGTCTCGTTTTGAAAATGCCAGACCATGGCATAGAGCCGATTCAGTGCCCCCTTTTTTTTTTCACCTTGGTTTCTTTTTCTCCTTGAGGGATGGAGGGCGAGAGAGAGAGAGGAAAAGGGCAAGGAGAAGAGGGCAAACGCAAAGGGACAGAGGAAGGGGATGACAGCGGAAAAGGGGTCGACGAGAAAAGGGCGAGACGCAATCAAAGACGGCATTTAAGTCGGCCAAAGCGACAGATCAGCAGAAGAAGAGTTGACAACCATTTTCATTGAATTCAGCGAGTACCATCCCTCCATTTCGCGCACCGACTTGGTTTTATCTTTGTTTTGCCTGAGGAGAGAGACCAGATTCGCCTTTTCAGCAAAGCCCGCGCACCCGCCCAAAAGCAGATTGATAAGTTCGGCCACCTTCGTCTCGAGCCTTTTTTTCCCTCGAGACAATCCTCCTCGAGTTCAAAAGCTTGCTCTCCTTCAATCCCCTGCAGTCATCTCTTCGTTCAAAGACCGCTGTTAAAAATTCTTGTTTAGGAGGTTCAAATTCCAAACCCTCCATATATAGTATTTTGATCTAAGATTTTCAATTCTCCTATGTTTCAACAGTAGCATATTGTTCCGTGGAGCTAAGGTCCAAAATAGGAAAAGAAAAAATGTTTCCACGACTCTACCACTCAGTCAATTCTGTTCCAATTGATCCCTATTTCATGGCCACATATTTTTTTCACCTAAGTTATGGGGAACCTTTCTACTGTTACACAATCAGATTTTCATTTCATCCGAGAAAAGCAATCTTTTTCTCAACAATGTCTTTGTCATTTAATTCAATAGCCTTTCGTTAGATAGGAACATATTTGATAAATACCCATAACTCTCGGATGGAATATTAGAACGGAAAAATCCATTAGATAATGAACTATTGGCTCTAGGCCATCTCCGATGATGAATCAATAATTCAAAATGTTTTTCTTGTGCACTCTTGACAGAGTATATGAAATGTCTCGCTGCATATGAACAGATGAGCACGAAAGCAACCTGGATAAGCTACAAAGAGGAAGGCCTATGGACAAATAACATTACTATGTCGGCACTTTCTTTTGAGTATGAATACCTGATGCGTCAATGTTACTGCACAACAGCCAGGACAAAATTGTGCCAATAAACGTTTGTTATGAAGGTACAGGGAAGTTACAGGGACGTCCATATGCTTACTCAGAATTGTGTTTCTTTATAATGTGAAAGACTTTGAAGATGCGACAGTAGTCGATACTTAGATCCAACCAAGAAGAGGAAATAGTTCTCTTCTTCGTATGTCAAGAATGAAGATGGTTGTTTTTATCTTCCGCTGCAGTAATTGACCAATGCCCATAATTAGAGGTGTTTTTATGAAAAGAAATGAGTTTGTCCATTTTCAAGATAAATTATGTCACAACTGGGCAACATTAGACTTGTTAAATGGATGGAGCAGATTGAATTTGCATTGGATCGAAAATAGTCCAATCCGCATAGACATCTTTAACCTGTTTTAACTCATTTTTATGCAATTGAAATATAGTGATTTGTACCTAACTTATACATAACCCATGCCCAACTCAATTTACATTCTCAAAACACTTCGATATTTAACTCAACATAAAAAAATCATACCCAAACTAAGGTGCAAAGTGCAAAGTGTGTAAGGGCGAGATCGACTGAAGGTGAAAAAAAAAAAGAGAGAAAGAGCCATAGAGATGGGTTAAATTTAAGTATAACTCATATATCAGGTTAAGAAATAGTTTGTGGCTCATTATGATAAGTATAATCATGCTACCTTGTCAACTCTCGTGGCAACCATTAGAACTTCAAAACGCAAAACCCTAGCTTCTAATTAACATTCTCCCCCGTCATGTAATTGCGCCATCATCCAATTGATGATTGATAGCGACAGATACTAACGGAGAAATTGCGGGGCAATTAGAGGGAGACGCACATGATAAGGTACGGTCTTAAATCTCTCGAATTTCAGCTCAAGTCATTGGGTTTCGTAAGAGCGTCTGCATGTGACGCTGCTGCACACACGCTGTGACACGTGACATTGTACCTTCGTCCCAGCTAAGCCATCGACCCAAAATGTATAAGTGAAAACGCACGGCACACGGTGGGCTTTCACCGGCATTTATTGGCCTCACATGTTTGTTGGATTAACAGATATTTGGCAATCATTCCCAAACTCATGATACTTGATTTGATGTGTCAGTGACCACGAGCCTATGCGATGTTTGATGCGAGGACCACAGGCGTATACGATGTTTGATATGTTCGGAGCGCGCGCCGTAGAAATTCAATATATTCGCTTAAGAAGATCGCTAAAAAGAAACTCAAATTCAAATTCATCAACCTATTCAATTGTATCCATCTTCACTTAAAAGTTAAAATCAATAAGTTATAAATCAACTTGGATATATTAACTGCTCAATATCACATTAATTCTTCAATATGGGACTTCTCTAACACAACTTACACGTACATCCTAATATGATACGAGGAGGATAATTGGCCGAAAGAATTATATTATATATCGTCAAAAGGTTCATGAATAAATCGATACAATTGAAAGGTCTATGGGTGAATTGGGCGTCGCATAATAAGTTTATAGCTTTTTGAAAGATTTTTCCTACCTATTTATCTTGCACTTTGGGGCACTTCCGATCGCCCTATCGATGTGCATCGCACGAGACTCCGGAAAAAAGTCAGCGAATGTAGCCTTGAAATTATGCAACTGCGACGAGGACGAATCAATTTGGTGCATGCTCGATTCAGTTCGACAATATGTGAAATCTTGACTTTATGATGCTCCATGGGATTCTTCTATTTGCCCAATTTCCTTCCTAATTGTCCATTCCGCATAGGTAAATTATTTCCCGGGACTCTATAATTATTGACACAGTTGAAATAGGCGATGCACCAAAAGCTCGGGATATATTAAATGGAATTACCATTTAATTACGTTATTGTACTCTCGATGCCAGACCGGGCTTAGGCTAATTAATCCCCTCCGTACTTTCTTCCCCGGCACTTCTCCGACCGAATCCAGCTGCAATCTTTTAATCGACCAACGTCCACCAAAATGAGCTAAGCTAGTCACATAAGTCAAAACCAAAGATTTCAGACACGAGCTGGGTCAAAGCCACTTTTGCATTTCGAAGGTCGGAGTGGGTAATCATAGAAAATCCCTTGGTCGCCATTGAAAGGACGGTTTGGTTCTTCTCAACGAGGGGAAATCACAAGATTGCATCAAAACATGGTAAAACCTTAGTACGAAACGAACGTTTTTTAAATAAAAAAAAAAAATTGTATTGCCTTTGTTACGCAAAATTGCATATGTCGACAGCGAGGGTGTCAAGCACCGTGCCGTGATTCCCGGGCCTTACTTTCACAACCCTTGTCTAATTGCATGCTCTTATTTAATAATTTATTGACATTCAATATAATAAATGAGAATAGGGACATTGTACAAAAAATTAAGTGAACATAAATAAGAGGGACAGATCATAGGGGGCGTGCGATGTGTACGTTATTGCAAATGCTCATAATAGTGACAAAGATGGATGGGGCTTGATTTTTTCTTCTTTTCGGGAAATTTTTTGGGGAAGACTTGGTCACTTTGAAAACAAGGGTCCCATTTGTAATTTCTCGTTTTGTTGGTGGCGTACAAGAAAGGGAGCTATGTAGTAAGGAATTCGGACCATAATCTACGTATGAGGTCTAGTCTAGGGTTTCGACAATGGAGTGGAACTTCGATTGCACCGGATTTTTAAGCCTTTTGATTTGGAATAACAAGGGACGGTTTGTTAGCCGACTAGGGCCATTCCTTACGAATGTAATATAACAATAGCACCTACGTATGCATTTCTCAATCGTGCCAATAATGGGTGAGCGGCTTTAGGGTCGATTAATGTTCTAGTGGAACCTGAAACCTATCCATCGAAATCGATTCTTTAACTTTCCAACCTTAGAACGCACAAGCGTGTCTTCCTCATTATATCGGCATGTTTTTTTAGAGCTCCAATGTCTCGTTGCTGCCCACAACGCATTATGCGAAACCTAAGGGGGCACTGACTCAGGTCTCTGGAACCTATCGTGCAATCCCTAGAGTGTACGAGCGTGTCTTCCTCCTTGTATGGGCATGTTTCTACGAGCTCCAATGTCTTGCCATTGCCCACAACGCGGTATTCAAAACCTAAGGGGGCACTAGCTCAGGTCTACGTTCCATCCATTAGAAAAAGTTAGTCTCGAGCCGCTTCCGACTTTGTCTTCGGATCAATGCTAAGATACGTGCCGTAGTTGATGCAATTGGCGGGCGTTAGCAAAAAGATTTTCAACTCGTGTAAAAAATAAATCAAAAAAAAAACGTCTTTTTCACATATAAATGGGTGACATTTTTGCGGGAATATTTAGGTAGGAAAGTCGTTGATGCACCTAATAATTCTACAAGGTTGTCTTATTGTTTATTCGTGACAGGTGCTCGCGGAAATGTCGAGAATGGATGAGACGGGTTTCGAAATAATTGAGGATAATTTCACGCGTGTACATGATCAGCATATACCCTACTGAAAATAATTATTGTATATAAATACAAACATATACAAAATATATATGTGTGTGTGTGTGTGAGGGCAAAAGAGAGAAGAAAAGAAAGCAGAGACAGGTTAAGCCTTAAGGGCAAGAGGTAAGTAGGGTTTTCTGGCGATTATATCACCGACATCTAACGTTTGAAGGAGATCTCATGCGGCCAAAGACAACAAAACAAAGTTTGCTTTTTTAGAGCACAGACCTTTTTTTTTAGTCCCAAAAAGGAAATAATATTGTAATCAAAGAGAAAAAATCGACTGTAAAAAGTTTGTGCTTCTGCTCGAGAAACTTACAGTTTATGACATGCATTTTGACCACTGTAGTTTTGTCATGTCAAGAACTGTTTTTTTTCTTTTTTTTGCTTTCTTCCTGTTAAGGTACTTATTGAATATATATTGTAATGAAACATATGGTATAGAAAATGACAAAAAAAAAAATCATTATCTTAGTTGTGATTTTCTAACATAATACCGCTAGTTCATGTATTTTCATCACGTGGGTCCCCGTGATCCATGGGACATCCCCTCTCTCTCTCTCTCTCTTCCCAAATAGCCGTCAATTCTTTGTCGATCGGTGACACATTATAGCCTGGACACAGCGAGACAGAGAGACTGTGTGTTTGAGCTTCTGCATTTTGCCAAGAAAGCTCAGAGAGGAGAAAGAGGAGGAGCATCCCATCCCGGGTTTTGTCGAAACGGCGCCTTCACATCCACAAAGCTTGAATCTTTTCCCCTTTTGGTTTCTTTGGAGCCGTCGTCCTGCCGCCAGCGCCAGCGACCAGCTTGGGGTTGTTGACTTTATGAGAGCGGCGAAGCGATGCCTCCTCCCGTTCGTACCAAGAGACGACCGACGCTCGCTTCTCTGGTGCTGCTTCAGCTGACGATCCTTATCCTGCTCCAAGAAGCACGTGTCCTTCGCGATTGCAGAGCCGATGCCATACATGTGACGCCTGGAAGAATCGGCGGCGGCGGCGTCTTGGTCGTGACGGAGAAGATGATGACGAGCCAATCGCAAGCGGTGGCCTCGCACAAGAAGGCCAAGCAAGAGATGCGGCGCAAGTACTTCGATGGAAAACGCGATACGACTCCGACTGACTCATCGTCGGTTCTTGAAGGAAGCAAGAGAAGCGTGCCCAGTTGCCCAGATCCTCTCCACAATTGAACCCCAAGTGTTCCTCCTCTCTCTCTCTCTCTCTCTGTTTCTTTTTTCTCTGTTCATCAGTTTCTTGAATTTTTTTTTTTCTGGTAAGGCAGTTTCTTGAATTTTGTTCTTGAGTACCCAAAATACCCACGATTTTCTCATCTAAAAGCCGGATTCCTAGCAAGTCAATGGAGGGAAAACCGGGGGTATTTTGGCATTTCAAAACCCTTTTTGGGTTCGTTTTTCTCGACTGAGGAGGATCCGGAAATATCTGGAGAGAGGTACCTGATGTGTACAGAGAAAGATGTTCGAGAATTGATCAGTTTCCACAGTACAACTTACATGAGCACTCATTTTTCCTTTGTATCTACGAGATCTTCCAGGTGACTTCTGGCTTGCATCTTTAGATTTTCATATGTTTGGCCTTTTGGTGGTGGAAGCAGAAGAAGTAAAGAGTGGTAGAAACGCAATAACGAACTAAAGCTCGTGTCGAAATGCTATTAGTCTTTGCCCGGCGTCCAAAAGAAAAAAAGGAACAAAATAAATAATTATGTCCTCAAAAATCAAGCTTGTAAGCGGAGGCCATTTCACTGGGAGGGCCCTGTACTTGGCCTGCGCACCGTGTTGTCAAAGAAGATTGCAATCTTCTATTCATCAGAAAAGAAACCTGCCATCTTTTCAACCCATCCTTTCCTTTGGATTTCTTTCAAGGAAACTTTTTCCTTTAGAGTAAATAAAGCAATGAAAAACAAAGTAGTAGAAGAAGAAGAAGAAGAAAAAGGCAATCTCTGGCTCAATTCAGTAAACTCCTTTTCCCCTTTTCTGAGTTTTTCAACTCGTGGAGGGTTTTTGTTTTGAAGCGGCTTGTCCTTTCGATGCATTTTCCTCGGCGTATGGCATTGCCCTGTACTCGCTGGCTCCCTCTCCCCAGAGGCAGAGGGTACCCCCATCTTCCCAGAAGAAGTAAAGTGTGATTCACTCGGATGTCCTCCAGGATTATCCGAAACAGAAGAAAACGAAAAGAAAATTAACCCACCCCATCTCGTGAAAGATCTCTGTCTGATGTGGGGTTGTTGTCTGTCTATATTGGATTGAACCTATGTTGAAGTGGCCGTGGAATTTGGTGGACTCATTCGTGAATCCGGGGAAGTGCAACAGTCTGATCTGATTTCTCTACATTGACCACCAGAAAGCTCACTGATGCTGTAGTGTGAAAACCAACTTTGTTCCTATCAGGTTGACTATACTGTGGCTGTGTGTGGTTTACACAGTGCACGAGGGAGATGGAATATACTCCTACGACTGCTTAGTGATAAGAAAAAATTATCATGGCTTGGGACAGGTCACAGAAGCTACCTAACAACTCGTGTCCGGGCTGAAAATTCTTTGAGTCGCAAACTTTGAATTTGATTAGGGAGATGCCCCGCGCATTGGACGGATCAAATCGAAGAGTCTAACCTCTGGTCTTTCGAAAAATCAAATGAAATAGTTTTCTTTTCTTTTTTTTAATTCAACCAACATCATACAAATTTTCACGATTTTAAGAACTTATTTTCAATATGTTTGCCCTCGTTTACATTGCAATATGAACGCTAAACGACACTGACACAAATTTTCAAGCAATCATGTCACGTGACTCAATTTCATGCAAGCTTATCGATCTATATATATGTGTATGTATGTATGTATGCGTGCATGTATTTATGGTTTTATTATCATGAATTGTACTTTGCCTAATGGGTAGGAGC
>JAGVVM010015672.1:0-10251 GCA_019149425.1 Psidium friedrichsthalianum | reverse complement strand
AACTAACATTTCTTGAGAATTCTTATGAAATGTCGTTATGATTTATATGGGCACCTACAATACCGTTACGTATGTGTCCAATTAGTAGGAACAATTTATATAGGAGTAAAAGAGAAAAAATGCATCAAGGGAAAAATCTTCTAAAATAACTTTTTATTTCCTATTTATCATTTTGGCTAAGTTTAAGGAAACTAAGGAAGTTTTCGACCTCCCCCCTACTAATCTAGAGGTAGAATTATGGTGGACTAAGTATGATTAATTGGGAAATTTTGTCTACAATTAATTGACTACATGAAAAAATAAATACAAGAAAAGCTTATGTAATTCGTTCTTGCCAGGACGGTTGGGCTTATGGCTCGAGCTGCTCTTGCTTTACTTGTGGTACTACCCCTTACTCAATATGGAGCCCCGCTCTCAGTGAATGGAGGTAGCTTAGACCACGATCGACGAGAAGGTAGAGAGCAGAAGGACAACTTGAAAATAAGAAATTCTCTATTTCTTAAATACCTTGATCGACTACCACCGTTCGAATAGCATTTCCTGTTGCGATTTGAGCAGCGAATGTTGCCCCTCTTTTTTGTAGGATCGGATCCACATAACCGCGGAGTGACCAACAGAGGCGCTTGAAGAACCTTGAAGCCCTCTCTTACTCATCGACTCGTGAACAAGCTTGTTCTTTTCTCTCTCTTTATTTAGTCTCTTTCCCTAGCTTTTATGCTGCCTAATTGGCGCCCACTTAATATTCCATAACAATTTAAAGTAAATTATAACACGACTCGTGGGTTCTGATATCCATATGACTAATCTGGCCGATCATGTCAACAAAAATTTGACTAGCAAGAGGAAGAGTCAGATTATCATTTGCATATTTTGAAAAATAGAGAGATGCATTTAAACAACAAAAAGTAACTTGACTGTTTTGATTTTCAAGCAGAAGTATAAGGTCCATCACGTGCAAGAACTCATTTTTTTTTTTTTCCACCGGGCTGTCATAAATTTTTTTCCAAAACACTATAGAAGCGTTATTTGCACAAATAGATGTTAAATTTGTAAAGAATGTACTGTTCATATCCTTTCACCTAATACTTTTGTAACAGACAAGCTCGACGACAATAGTATGTTATTGATGTTTGAATCGTTGCCTCCTCTTCTTATGGCCCCGAACTCACGCTCTAATCTTTCTCTTTCCCCTAACTCTTTATGCCGTGGAGCTTGGCTGTTACGAAACCCATGGGCCAAGCTATTAGTCCTTTCTTGGCTTCAGTCTCTACTTAAGTTATTGAATTTTGATGACGTGGGCCTTAAATGGGTTATCATAAGTTTTAAAAATAGCTTAAATGGGTTAGTTAACAAGTTAATGGGTCTTAAATGGATTTTTAATAGGTTAGCTATGTACTAAGTTTAAGTGAGTCATAAACAAGTCATTTCTTTTAACTTTTTGATTTTTAAGATTTTTTTTAAAAAAATTTCTTTCTCCACCTTTTTTCCCACGAAATATGGCAAGGGTCACTGGCCCTCATTCGCTGCCAGTCCTTGATCACCGTTGGTCGCCACTAGTTGCCATCAATCATCATTTGCCACCAGTCATCGCCTCCTACTGCCGGTCACCAGACTTAGAAGCAAAAAAAAAAAAAAGCATAGAAGAAAAAATTAAAAAAATTAAAAAAATAAAAATCATAAAAATAAAAACATAAAAAAATCATAAATTAAAAAATGTGTTTTTGCAATATATAATTGTTGAAAAATTGTGGGAAATAATTTTTATAAATTAGATTTAATATTGAAATGTTTTAGCAATATGGATCAGGTCGGGAATAGATTAGGTTGGATATGGGTTGGTAGATTTGTATTGGATAGAAATATGTTAAGATGCGTTAAAAGTCAATATGAGCCAGATCATTTTTAACCCAACCCAAACCAAATCGGACCACCTATTTGATTGTTGTAGTCTCATATCACAGAAAGTTGGATAGAGACAACTAAATGCATCTTCATCTTAGGAATAAGAGTGCCTGATCCTCCTCCATTGAAGTCAGCTCTAGTCCTACTTTAGATCACATCCATGCAGGGAACACACCCAAAGCATGGATAGATCCAGTTCTAATGTGTTCAATCTCTTCATCATTTTGCTGAATGATCATGGGATTTCGTAGTGACTGTATTCACTTTCATTTCATCGCCACTTCCTTCATTGTAGGTATTTGCCTTCCATAAAGTCTTAAGCATCTTTCCCTCAAGTTGGACACTTCAATAATTTCTTCCTTCTCGCCGTGGTCTAATACCTCCTTATCAAGAACATTGAATAAGTGGCTCTTCTCCATCGAAATGATGAAGTACAAGGCTAGATTTTGCCCTCTATTAACAAAATTGGCTTTTCTTTGGTTATTAGCTCGAGAAGGACTATCCTAAAGCTATAAACATCGCTCTTGTCCATAAATTGACTTGTTTGGAAGTACTTTGGGTCCAAGTATATGAAGGTTCCTCACACTATTGTGGTTAAGTGTGTTTGGTCGACGGTAATTGATCTAGAAGCTGCAAAGTTTGGAACTTCGTCCAAAAGTATATTCGACGACTTGATATCACAATGATAACTTAGCATGACCGCAGCAAAGTACGAATACGAAAGAGCCCCCATCAACTTTGTTGGCCATTCTTAACCGCATTTCCCACGAGATGGGAACTTCTCCTTCTAGATGATGCAAATATTTGGAAGAGAGTTCCATTAGGGACAAGTTCATACACCAGAAAGGGACTTTACTTTCCAAACAAAAACTTAATACCTTGACCACATTTCTATGATTGATTTGAAAGGGAATACCGACCTTAGTGACGAACTATTCGACTTGTCCTACATCAAATAGCTTTGGATTTTTTGACCACAATGATCATTTCGTCTATCAACATTCCCCTGTAAATACTTCCTTGACCACCTAACCCAAAATTTGGCTCTCACTAAAATGATCTGTAATCATGTCTAATTCGTTGAGGTAAATAACTTGCCTTTCTCCATTTGATTGTCTTCAATGTAAGGTATGCTTTGTTTCAATAGAAGTCCACCATTTGGTTTGAAGAATTTTTGTTTGAGCTTTGCCTTAGGCCATCTTTTGATGTACTTGAACAACCCCCAAGAAAACCAAAGTAATATCATAGCTCTGATACCCATGCTCACCCCTATGTTAAAAAAAGTCAACGGGATTATTAATCATTGAAAATTAGAATATTACAAATAATAAACATAAATAATACATATTACGAGTATGTAACATGTATACGAAAGAAATCAATTGAATTAGTATTAAGGGAAATTTTGTAATAATCAAATTGATATCTTTTTTCCTAAGAGCCATATAAACAAATCTCATATGCTCACACACACACACACACACACACACACACACACACACACACACACACACACACACACACACATTTGTATGTATGTGTATATATAAAAGCAAAAGTGCACCCACTTCGCACTAAAAGTGCACATACTTTGCACCCACTTTCTGATAGGGTGTGCAGTAGAAGTTCGTTACCTTCGCCCAGGGAGATCACTAAGAGGGAGCTCAAGTCCGAGCTCGTTAGCATATCTAGTCAAATTCACATTCATTTAAAAACTTAAGCTAATGAGTTATGAGCTAACATGGATATATTAACTACTCTTCACCACTTTGATTCTTCGATATGGGATTTCTTTAGCACGACTCACTCGCACTTGCATCCTAACAATCTCCCCCTCATGTGTGAGCTTAGTGTTAGGTCCATTCTCCCTTAATTCATATATCCTTTCGCATCAACTTACTTCAAGTTGAATCTCCATTAAAGCCCAACTTCATAATTATGAAGTCTGCCATCGGGCTTGGCCCAGAAACCAAACCATTGGCTCTGATACCATTTGATGGGGTGCGCAGTAGAAGTTCGATACCTTTACCCGTTAATATATTTAGTCAAACCCACCTTTACTCAAAAGCTTAAACTAATGAGTTATGAGCCAATATGAATATATTAATTGCTCCACACCACTTCGATTCTTCAATGTAAGATTTTTTTAACACAACTCATTCATACTTGCATACTAACACTTTGCACACACATAAAAAAATGTTCTTTTGTAAAACTACTTTATTGAAAAAAGACTTGGATTATTAATCTGTGAAAAGTAATTTGTAACAACCTGAATTTTCGCTAGAGTGATTTATGAGTGGAATAGTCATTGTCAGGCATAAAATTACTGAGATAGAGAATTGGGGTTTAAATATTGGCGTGGTCGATGTTTGATCTTAATTAAATGAGTGAGGGTGATCAAGGTTTAATTGATGGATCGTTATGGGTCGGTAGCCATTTAGGTTTTCAATGGAATAGTTCATGCCTGAGTAATTCGCAAATGGAGCTCGAAGCTCGCCCATGGAACCCCATCGACCAACCTAGCCTAGACCCCACTAATTCTCTCTCTTCTTATTTTTCTCTCCCTCACTGCTCAGTTCTCTCTTACACTCAAAAGCTCTCTCTCGCCCACACTCGCTCAAGCTCTCTCCTTGCACCGGCGATGTCATAGCTCAACGACAACTCTCGATCTTCAAAATTTGACCTCATCACAGTCGTTGCCTTGCTCGACCGGTCCTAGCTTGCCTTCCATTTCTTTTCGACCACCAACCTGTACGACTTACGAGCAAGGAGGAGCAGCAGAGTTCATTGGTGACAATTCGATCTTCATCCTTCATCAAGCTTCAATCCTAAGGTAAGTAGACTACTAACCCTTACCAATAGACTAGCTATGGTTCATGAATTGGACGATATGGTTCAATTTGGACTTGATGTATGCCAAAAATGAAACGAGCTTGCATGACAAGGAGAACCCCTTTGCATTTCGGCTTTGATGGCCTGATCTGAGTCTCACAACTAGGGGTAGTTGTTATTCCAAGGCTAATCATTGAGATTATTGATGGAATGAGATGAATTGGACGTGGCGGGGTGTATAGTGTGTGGCCAAGAACCCTACGTGTGTGTTTGTGTGATTCTTTGCCTCACTATTGGTTATATCTGCTAGATTATATACTTGTGGACATGGTAGTCAGAAATTGAAAATTTTATCGTTGCGAGTGTCATCGCAGCGATGTAAATTTAACTAGCTAAGTAGGAAGTGACTCAGCCTAGAGCTTTATAGGGTTGTTGGTGCAACTGTGTGATTGTAAGTGGAATACACGACTTGAATTGACAATTAATGACCATGGGTAGTGGGGTTACAAGAGTTGATCATTCAGTTTGATAGCGGACTGTTTTGAATTGAAGGTTACACTGAAAAGGGTGTTTGGTTATCGTGGATGATGAGTAGACTTTCATGATTAGGTTTTACCTTATCTCGATAGTCATTATTTGTGAATGCTCCTTGATTCTGTGATCTTATAAATGGTTTAGTCATTTGAATTAGTAGTTTTACTTGCTGAGTTTGTTCTCACTCTTGGTGTTAAAACCTTTTTCAGATTGTTAGCATGCCGACACATTCCATTCCCACCTATTACCATCATAGGGTACCTATTCATGTCATCATAAGTTATTGTCATGCAACGAAAGATATGAAGCATGAGTAAAATGAACATCACTAGCTAGCCTCGTCAGATAGATAACTTACGTTCATTCCGTTACATTTTTGAGTTCTAGTTTCATGTACATATAGAGACTATAACTGGGTTCACTTGGCCCAACTATGTACACGTCACATTCCCCCATCCAAACATAAGTCAAAATACCGCATTTGCACCTAACGTGCGGACTTCCAAAAAAATCTCATCCTCGACTCATCTGACCCTACCCAAGGCACCATTGCAATTAGCAGACCACCTGTGGCTCCATTGCCTGAGACATCTCCAATGTCGTCTCTACCGTCCTCATCAAAGATTTGTGGGGTATTGGACCCTCGCACTACCTATCGATGTTAATGAATATCGACATAAACTTGTACTCTTGATGAGCTATGCCTACGGCTACATCGATAGTCATGGTGGAAATGACGTGTGGTGAGAGTAACTCCAGCGTATTCGGAGGTCAAAAATCCTACAACTCAGCATAATAGAAATGGGGAAAGCCATAGCAGGACCCTGAGGGTATCGGAATTGAGCTCATGCTGTCAATCTAAAACAACATATACCACATATAAGTAAACTTAGCAAGTAAATTCAATCACTTTGAACACTCGCTTGATTCACCACCTTTTACAAGTCCCTAAGTTAGCCAATGTACATACACAATTTAAAGCATCAAGTAAAGATTCACAGTCAATCATGCACTACATGAATGATACTGTATATGTTCGTGCACTCCCATGCATATTCCACATGGCTATTTACCTGAGTCAATTACCAAACTTGTAACTTAGCATGCTTTCGACGTTACCGTTAACTCTCATGGCTACTTCCTACCATGAGATCCTCACTCCGAGGCTTCGTGTTATATACCACATGGTCCTCATGCTTGAAAGCACTCTCCTATCGATCCTTTAGCGTCGTCAGTTGACTGAATCGAACCGCCTGAGAAGGCAAATAGACCCGTTCACCAGCAATTGTTGCGATCCCTCTAACTGCGCCAACTGCTCCACGTTTCGTTTCCCCTCTTGCTTTAGCTTCAACATCGTTGATTTCAATGTATGTTGTTAGAGAGAAAGAATCTGTATGGTGAATGGAATCCATTCTCTGAGATTGGGAAGAGTAGCCGACCTAATCAATTTGCTCTTAGGAGACCGGCCAACTCAGTTAATCTCCAGGTCCCTAACAAACGAGCATTCACTTTTGTTTGATTAACCAATGGCTATAATGACCTTCGCGAATTGCTGACGTTAATCGAGATCGGTCGGATGAAGCTCTAGCATCTGACTTGAATGGCCATTGTGGATTGACGTATCAAGACAGTTGTTGGCCAAAGTGTATATTATCCCAGTAGATTCCTCATGTTGATTGGCAACTATTGATTTCACAGGTTCACTTTTCATTTCTTTAATCCACCTAGATCTTTTTGCAATTGAGCTAATTGTCCCTGAGCATTGCTGCCTATTTCTTTGGAGGTCGATTAGATTCTTCCATTCCTTCTTAGGATCTTTTCACTTCCGTTCTTGTAGTGGACCCTTTTTTTTTACATACCAAAAAGCCCACTTATTCACATAATGATGAAATCGATCTTCTGCAGTAGTTAATGCTACTGAATCAGCTGCTTTCTCTTTCCAATGAGCCGGGAGCTTTACCGGCTGCATTGAATATTAGATCCCAAGGAAAGAATGAGCAGTTCGAGAGGAATCTAAATCCTCTACTTAGCTAGAGAAAGCCTTTTGGCCCGTGTGTTACCTCCTGGGAGAGAGCTCCCAATCCATCTTTGCTTCAAGCCCAATAGTGCCAAGACAGATTCATTCTAGAGCGCCGTCGAGTTCATTAAGAAAAGAACAGAGCAAGTAGTCTAGATTTCGCGAGCAAAGTGACAAAGGAGGACGAACCACAAAACGAAGCTGCGTAATGTCGTTCCATCCGACTAGGGGTGATCGTTGTGTTAGGGAAAGGAAATCCTCCCAATCATTGGGGAATCTTCGAAATCAGGGACCAATTCCTTGACAAGGAGCTACGGAAGTTGAGTACGGCCCTGACCTCCCTAAGAGATCATGTATCAATCTTAGAATATATATAGACATACCAAGGTGTCCCCTTGCCTTGCGAGGCCACCCTATCTCTTACACATGTGAGTGGTGCTGAGTTCCCTTTTACACATAATCATCAAGAAAGAACATATCGGAGGGAGATAGGACATCCCAACAAGACGAGGGGTGGAAGGTGGAAAACCTGCTTTTCCATTAAAGTAAGGAAAATCGGTCGGTATCATGAACTCGTCTGTCTATCTTGTCTTTTGGTTGCTCAGAAGCTAGGGCTTTTTCTACAAAACTCGGCGGTGTAGCGAAAGGAAAGCGATAGGAAGAAAAAGCATATCCATCGCTCAATAGAAAGCCTTCATTTACTGATCTTTCTATCAAGGCATCTCGTCTCCCTTGGGGAATGGATTCATTCTTTTAGTGGCCTCCACCTTACACGATGACATGCAATGCTTGTAATGGTAAATACATATGTCATGCAGGGATATAAGTACTACCATACAAAGGAATATTACACGCAGTATGCATCAGTTTAACACTCGCCTAAGTTAGAATCATTAAGGCTAAATGTACATTTTGTATTACCTTTACTGGAAATTTCCTAGTAGAAACTTGGAATTGACTACATAATGATATAGTGTTATTTGATCCAAGCTAATCATTTTTGTGGGTAGTGAATCACACCAAAAATAATCTCTCCAGCTGGTCATTGTTAATATTGAATCCATTCACAAACAACACTCAATTGATATATTTGGATTCCACTTCACAACTAATCGCCGCTCTCTCCCCATGATGTCTTACTTACCATCTTATCTTGGTGATCTATCATCCCACTCCCTAGCTTTGAAACTTTGCTCCAGTGATGTGAAGTCACCACAGAACCATTACGTCTTACACTATCTCTAGACCGATTCCACATATCCCGATTTCACATGCTCATTTATGCAACTACACGGCCTCATTCCACATCTAAGTCAAGCTCAAATAAAGCTCGCTACTTCTTCACGCCATCCATTCTACGACCATGCCATAGATTGAGTGGTGATGTTTCTAGAAACCCAAGTTAGGTCCTCCGTAACTACACACAATATAGTCGACCTAGAGGACACTGACAATAATCCCATAAACTATGAAAGTTGGAAATTTGCTCTCAAATCAGCCCTTCCTCTTTAGTTAAGTTAATTACGACTAATGAAACTAATTCCACCAATTCCTTCTAGTTGGACAACATGGTGAAGCGAGAGAGAGTGAGAGAAAGGGGATTTACTCGCCTTGAATTGTCGACGATGGTTTGAAGGAGATAGCGGTCTTGTGCTCCAGTGGATGAAATGGTCGTGAGTGACGCATAGGACTGGTTTTTTCACCGACAGTTCTCTTGATAGAGCTAGCCAAAAAAAGCAAGCTCAAAAGGAGTTCTTTCCCTTTTTCTTGAGCTGACGAATCTCATAAGGGGAGAAAGAGATGATGGAATTTCAGCTTCCCAAGCTCATGTTGAGCTGAAATCTTACTTCATGGTGGAAGCAATCTCACCAGATGTCCTTTCCTTTTCCTTTCTTCTAGTTACCGTGCACGTCAGTTCCTTTTACTCTCCCACTTGTGCACAGTCTCTCTCTTTCTTTCTCATTCTCTCATTTTTCTACCTCTAATCACTTTAAACTTGGTATCAGGTCTTCTTTCATTTTGCACCCAATCTTACCATTACCTTCATCGGCAATCCACCTTTGTTCTTGTTCCACATGTATTCCACCTTGTCATTTGACCTTAAACCAATACACTATGATTTTAGTGTTATGTTAACTTTTAGGCTAAGTTTTCAGGAAATGATTCATTCTTAGGTTCAAATAATCCACCGTGCCCGCTCGTGCACATGCGAAAATTTGTAACCATGAGCTTTAGATTTGATTTAAAAAAAAATCTCTAAGATTACATTAATATTAAGTTGTTAGTCCAACGAAAATGGCGCTGCATAGTTCCTCGATGGTTGCACCCTTATAACTTACTGTTCACTTAAATTTTGATTTCAATTTTCATTTATATATTGCACAAAAATTAAGAATTAATTCTCACCAAAATATTTCCTCATGCATTGCATCTTGCATCAACGGCGAGGAGTCAAGCTTAGTTCGACAGGTAATTGAACCAGAGCATGTTGCAAAATTTAGCTAAAACTAAGAGAGATGTGCCAAAATTTGATGAGAATTTGAGCCTAAGTTGAGCTTATTCGGCCCACTAAATCTTAATTATGGGAAAGGGCCTTTTATTAAAGTTTATTAATCGAAAAAAGGCCAAAGCTTAAGCCCACACCATCAAAGTTTAACCTAGATTTTCATACTATAAACACTTCTTGGTCACATAATAAGGGGAGGCCAATTCAATATTCACACATGGTACATTGAGAGAAAAGAGAGCAGGTGAGTTTGGTGTCGGAGGACCACTCGGAGAAGGCATTCATGGAAGATTTAGAACATTGACTAAGGAGAAACGCCCCCTCAGAGAAGGCCTCCGCTACTATATCCTCGCATTCAAGAATTATTGGGCACAAATTGTGTCTGCTTTGGACAAAGGCACGCTTGGAAGTGTGCCGGTGCGGGAAATCAGAACAGCTTATCTCTAAGATAACTAAA
>JAGVVM010015665.1:0-11472 GCA_019149425.1 Psidium friedrichsthalianum | reverse complement strand
AGGAAGTCCTCTATTATAACGGCGGTCGTAGATTTGCAACAGAGAGTAGGTTGGCTCGATGAATGGTGAGAGAAGGGGGGAGGGCGTCTGTGTGGGTGTTCTGTGTTTCAAAAAAACAAAAAAATAATAGTATGAGATGGCGAGTATGGAGGTCAGGAAAGCAAAGAGCCCGGATGGATCCCTAGAGAGTGTATGATGCAAGGCATCCAGACGTGTATGGGGGGGGGGGGGTGTGCAGAGGAATGCATGTGTGCGATCAGACAGGCCGTCCTTTAGAGAGGTCTGCCCTAAATGCCTACTTCTTGTTGGGGGTACGCTCGATTATCCACAACAGCGGCTAAGTCATGCCCACAACTAAATTTGCGTTGACGAGGCCGAACCCAGCTATTCGAAGAGTCGCCTAGCTAGAAGGCAACGGTGCGATGTAGCGTTAGTACTCGAGGCCACTGGCTATAGACCAACAGCGACTATTACGCATTCCCAACAAGGTAGGAGAAGGGAGGGACTTGATTTACCATTTGTTTCACGTAAGAGCAGAATGACTTGCAATAGTTTTTTTAAGAGAGTATTATCTTATAGTGAATATGCACTTAAAAAAATAAATGACCAATGTTTTGCATCATTATGGAAATGCTAATGACATAAGATAGTGTTATAACGAATGAAAGGGTTTGGAGTTATGGCTAATTACTTTGCAGTGCGATATGAGGCGAACTTATTTGATAGCAAAAAAATTATTTTAATAATTCATTTCCTTCAAAGATGAGCACTGAAATGTTGATGGATAAAAGAGTATCAGTGAAGCTCTTGCTCTGGCCACAAAGACAAGAGTTTCAATCGGCAAAGTACAGGACGTCACAAAGAGATCTCTCCTCTCACCACATCTAAACCATATGCACCTTATGTGATATCTTGGTGAATCCAGGCCAATTCTCTCTCGCACTAAGAAGGCCAACATAAGAAATAACATCGTTTGATGCTTTTTTTACCAATTGACATCTGCCAACAGAGTTCACACAAGGTAGAGAGTGATGGGCTCTTCCGAGGTTAGACGTCTAGTGAGCAATACCGAGTTGGTGATGACAGTGGGGGCACTAGATGGATTTATTTTTCTGTGGTTTAAAAGTAAAAATATGGCAGACTTCAAATGATCAACACAGTAACAAAAGTTGAAATGACTGTGAGTTACACGGTGATAAGTAAAAGTTATGGCACTTACAATGTCATTTTCCGCCCTCAATCCTTTTCCGACTTTTGGGTTGTTGAACTGCTATTGTTTGATCATATTATCCGATTTGCCATTTTTCTTTTTAGTTTGATCACATTGCTAGTCTGGGACACAGACCATAGGTTTATGTCGGATAAAGCAATCATTGTGTTTCTTTCACTTGGGAATTTGTCAAGGCTCACTGCTTTCTCCTCACTCCCTCCCCTAGGTTTGTCTCTCACCTAAGTCGCTACCCCTGTAGCAGACATCTTCTCCTCCCCCTCTCTCTTCCTGTTCGCTAATGTCCTATCTCTCTATCTCCTTCATCTTCATAGACTTTTTCAATTGATTTTTGCGGACGACACCACTCGGAGTTGTTCCACGGGAAGTCTGAATAGTTTTTGTCGTTCTACTATAGAAGTTTGAAGTGCAAGCACCTTGGAAGAATCATAAAACTCTCTTAAAATCTGCTTAGCTAGCTCCGGCTACCCAATGCTAGCTCCATGTAGTCGACGTCTGCAGGAGTCTAAATAAAGCTCCTCTGCTACTATCTTAAGGGTCAACTTTTATCTGAAAGTTGATTAGTTGCTGATCATTCGTCTCATTTGCGTTTTTTTTTTTAATTTAGAATTAGATCGGTAGATTTTGAGTGCTCGTCTATCCGTGTAAAAATAGATCTAGAATTTACAAGGCAATTTTTTTCTATATTCATTCAACTATAATGATGTTGTTGTTTTGATCTTTATGTAGGATAGTGTCTAAAACAGCTGAATCTAGTCACGGGGCACTACGCGCCTTTTTGGGGCAAAATCGTAACATTTTGAGAATGAAAAACTTGTTTGGCATGTGAAAGGCCAAATTATCATTAAGGATTTTTTTTTTTTTGTCTTTTTATCTTCTCTTTGCTTTAGGTTAAAAACTACATCTCTTATATAAGCGATGTAGAGGTAGTAAGCTATTCAGAGCAGAAACACAAAAAAGAAACAACGAAGTTGCCAATAGAGAGAAGAAGAAAGAGATGGCCGTGACAGCATTCTTGAGTGTACTGAATCTCTTTTTGTGCCTATCTTATGAGAAGATCATCAATTATATTCCTATTTTTCTTGAAGACTAATGGGATTCGTAGAGTGCCATTTGCGCAGAGACTCTGTTTGACACCTAAATTTTGACTTTTTTTTAAAAACATTTGTTTTACATAAAAAAAATGAGAATTAGTTTTAGCTCTCGCCAAAAATAATTATTAGTTTTTGTTTAAAGCATAGCATATTTAATTTATTATTCCTATGTTTGCATTTTAGATTTTGACCAAGGACAAGAGTAAGCATCGAGGATTAGATGGACACTCCAAATTTCAAAATAATTCAAGAGTTTTAATAATTTGGGTATCCTATCTAGATAGAGTTTCGGCGGATGTGGGCTCTGATGATCTTATGGCTCAAAGTAGATCCTAATCTAGTTAGGATTACTAATCCTACGGCTCAAAATAAATCCCACTCTTACTAGGACTAGTAATCTAGGTTCTATATAAGCAAGCCATAGCTCAAGGTTAGGGGGGGTTCAGATTTTCAAAGCAAAAAAAAAAATAGAGAGACACACGAGAAAAAATTGAGAACAAAAGACAAAGGAAAAAGACCAGCTTCTTTCTCACGGCAAAAGAGAGACAAAAGAGAAAGCATTGACTTTCTTTTGCAAGTTCTGGAGGGACGTCTACAAGCTAGAAGGAAGAGAAGGAGAATTTTCAGCTGCTGTGCCAAAGCTAGAAGCATCTCACCATTCAGTCCATGTACTTTTTTAACTGCTACACCGAAGACCCAGTTGTTGCATGGAAGACCAAATAGCTACTCCGGATTTCTGTGGAATCGGGGATGATTTTCGCCATAAATCGAAGTGAAACAGTGCTGTATTTAGAACAAAATTCCAGCTTGCATGCGTGCAATTTTTTAGACAAATCAAAGTAATTTCTTTTACCCTTAGTAAGATGAATCCATTGCTGATTTGTCGTGAAAAAAACATGCTGTTTTAATGCTACCCTCCATTATTTATATGTTGTTTGGTCCAATTCATAGCTATTTTTGCATATTCATGATCACTAACTTGTGTAGATTTTCGCGAGAGCGTAGAGGTAATTCGCTAGACTTTTGATTGTGAATCAATGCTTGTTTGATTGGAAACTTACATATATGTTTTGATGATTCAATGACGCATATGATTTGCAATTGAAAATGAAAGAAATCAGAATTTTTTAACACAAAAAAAAAATCTAATTTGTGGTGTTTAACTCTTGAGGCCAAACTTGACACAAATTTTTTGAATTTAAAAATCCTAAACCTAAACCCGAACATGTTCTATCAGTGAACATGTGGATACGATTTTTTTGGATCAATAAATAGGGAAAGTTAGCCAATTCGATCTATAAACATTTAGATTTGATTCGCTATCCTCTCAAATTAATTCTAGGGTTTAAGGAAGTAGAATTTTTTTTAGAATAATTCAAGAGAATGCTCATGGATTGCATCGTAGTTATCGTGTTTTGGATATTTGTTTGATTTGGTTGGATTATCATGTTTGTTTTGGATATTACCTTATCTTGTTTGAAATTCCATAAAAAATTTTAAAACTTTTAGTAAGATATGGTTTTCTAATTGAAATTTTAGAAAAGATAAGCTTCTTAGAAAGCTTATCTCATTGGAAACTTAGAACGAAAATCAAAATAAGAGACTATCCGCGCATAGCCTAAAAGAATTCGAAAAATTCTAAAAAAATACAAAAAAAATTCTGCTCATTACATTATCCTTTCATGCTCACATATCCCATGTCATCCTCGCATGCTCACATATCTCATGTTATTCTCGCATGCTCGTATGTCTCATGTCTCCTCGCATGTTTGCATATCCCATATCATGCATACCCATGCACATGTTGCATACTCATGTTTGCATACCCATGTTTGCATATCCTTGTTCGCATATCCATGTCGTAATCGTGGGTCACATATTCGCATATTTTTTTATGCCATGTTCACATATTAAATGTTATTCATGCTCATAGTCTTCACGTATCACTTATGCATTGCCTTCCATATTTTAAAAAAATCATTATTTGCGCATGCATCATGCATACTTTCACGCGTTTCATATGTTACATGTCCATGTTGCATTTATTTGCCATGTCTTTTGCATGTTTAGTCTAATGGGATGCATAATTATCTACATGTTGTTGATTATCTTGCATTACATCTTTATCATTGATTCATTGTCATTGCATTTATATCATTCATACACCCCATTTAAAAAAGTGAAAAAAAAAGAACGTCTCACTTGCGAGTTAAAGTAAACTAAGCCTGGGTTGCCAACTTAGATATTCTATGAAATTCAAGATACTGAAATGGCATTAGTTTTAATTAACTAATATAATCAAGTCCATGAATCCTTTAATCTCTGGTTCGTAGAAGTAAGGTATTTCTCCCGATATCTTACTTAGGTTTCTAGTCAACCTATCAAGAATGATTAGTGGCGACTCCAAACTATTTGAACATTAATATAAAACCAAAGTTGCAAATTGATAGGGCTTGGGAGAGTCCGTATTAGGTTAGTCATTTGATGAACCTAATAATCCATTAGTCTGAGGAAACTCATTTTTTTAGGTCGCGATAGCTTGGCAACTTTGCTGGGGACTAAACTTTGATTTTTCAAGAAAATAAGTAACTAATTGGAGTGCTTCAATTTTTCTGAAAAATTAAAAGCCTTAGTGGATTTAAGCCGATAGGAATTTCATGGATGTCTCACCTTTGGCGATCTTGTTTGAAATTCACTTAATATGTGTTATATGATTTTGCAGATATAGAGTGATAAGGGGTGGAGTTCATTATCAACATTTTGTTTTGCAGGTTAGAGTTTGGAATGAATGTCTTGGGTTATATTGAAGCATTGATTGAGTATAAACTCTTGTGCATGCCCTTTACCACTTTTGCATATACACTTAGCACACACTACCCAACATTGAACCCGAATGGCTAGGCTTAGGATGGTACTTGATTGGAGTCACTTCGGCCATGACCATTTGGCCTGAGTTGCCCTTTTCAAGTCCCGAACTTTTCAAATTGGTGCCAAGAGTTACCACTCCCATCATTGACCATTATGATGCGGGTCATTACTTGGCTAAGCCTGATGTTTACGGGAATACTTGACTCAATCACAAACTGACGTGGTTCGGTCCGGATATCCTTGGGGCTCCACCTTTGTTAAGCCATGCTAGATAGAAATGAACCCTCATGAAGCATCTCATGTGCATGTCTCTATGATTGCTACTTTCGATCGTCTAAAGGTAGTAGTTTCTCAATCCTTTATCTCTCTAGCTTTCTTATGCTTTTGAGTCGGTCCATGACTATTTAGGTGTGTCATTAGAGTTTCGAGTTATACATTTATGGGGAAAGTTCGAGTCATCGCTCCGGCTAGGAACCAATTAAACGAATGGTGGAGCGAATTACATGAGGATGGCCGAGAGATTGTCAGATTCCGCATCGGCCGTATGCTCCCTTTGATTGATATTCGACTTCGGTTCAGTCTCATCCATGCGTTGAGTCATTTTTGGAGCCAGAAGACTACAACATTCATATTTGGTAGGCATGAGCTAACTCCAACTTTAGAAGAGTATAGCGTTCTTCTTGGAAAGTCACTTGACTCAGGTTTGGTTAGCCCGCCAATTGGGGAGAATTCGGTCTTGATTTTATCTGAATATCTAAATGTTAATCGAAATGAAGTGGCCAAGGTTTTAAAGGCAAATCGAGGGAGTTATCCCATCCCGTTTTTGGACTTATGTTTTGCAAAAGCTACCTTTGAGTATGACCGAGCCAAAATTTTCATACTATTTTTCTTCGGCTCGTTGATTTTTCCATACAAAACAAATGCAATAGACCCTTTAGTCGCATCTTTTGCTCGACAAGTTAACAATGGGAAAAATAGTGTCAACACCATTTTGGCGGAAACATTTATCTCTCTTTCAAAACTTAAGAGCAACCATGATAAGACATTTCGAGTTTGGTTCCTCTTTCATTTTGCTAAATTTGGGAGCCTTCTTGAAATTTCAAAAATTACTGAGTATGAACATCCACTTTTGAGTTTTAAGCATGAACAAGTCTGGATTCCTGAACACCATTACTCCCAATGGCTAGTCTTGTTAATGAACCCAAGTCCTATGACTTTCCTGTGAAAAGCTCCTTGGTTCAAAGTTGAGGAAGCTAGGCTAGCAGGTCGAGACGGGGCACCTGTACCTCTCTTGGTATCTCCGGTATTGCTGAGTATTATCCGATAATGGTGGTCCGATAATATGGGGTGATACAGTTAATCCCTCCAAGCTCGAAGGACAACGAAGTTCACATCGACTTTATTATGGAAGCTAGAGGTTTGAAGAGCATGTTTCTCTTGTCCATGCCATGTAGGAGTGATGCCGACCAGCAAAGCTAATCTTACCCAAAGGGATCCTTGTAGGAAACGTCAAGACATATCATGCTTCTGTGAGATACATGCAGGAGCATGTCCTTCCAAAAGAATGGCTTCCAGTGATACCTCAGGCGTCTGTTCATGATACGAAACAAGCTGAGATCAATCGTCTCAAGCGCAAGGTTGCCGAGGCTAAAGAGAAGATCAAGAAGATCAATGACAAATACAAGAAGTTCAAGAGTCGTGTTATCCCCCACAATTTCATAGCTCGGGCTAGTTAGAGTCATGTTTTAGTTTGCATTATGTATTGCTGTTTTTTAGACATACATTGTTGCTTTGTAAGAATTTTTCGATTTCCTTCCGGCCATTGATAGGTCCCGACATTGAATGAAAATGTTTGGAAGATCATGACCTATCAATTGTAAAAGTTTTAGATCAATCCATCATATTTTCCATTTTCCACCAAATTGATAATGAAAAGAAAAACAATCTAGATTTTCAGGAAATTTTTCGCACTAATTTTGTTTCATCGATTACCACTAGAAAGATTGCTTTTTGGATGAAGTGCAAACATAAAAGTGGTAGAATGAGCTTTGAACTAGTAAGCTAAAAATTTTTGGGCATTAATTCTCAGTTTTGATGACCCATTTATGCCCTAAACAGAAACTGGACAAACCAGTTTTCTGAACGAATTTTTCTGAAAGATGCATTAAACTGTACTGATCTGTGCATGTTTTGTAAGAACTCAAAACATGAGAGTTGTTCATAATTGTCTTAGCTATGTCCCCAAAAATTTTGGCATTATTTCATTTAATTTACGAATTAATACCAATTTTTTTTCATACAAGCCGATGAAACTGAAATCTGTTGATTCAATCCACTGATCATGGTTGCTTTCATTTTCGGGTCTAAAGGGATGTCATAGATTGACTCATCATCATTTTACCATCATGTTGATCATGTTGATACCTTTTGTAGGTAATTCATTACAGATCCCCCACATCCTCACAATACTCGATCGGTAGTCAGAAAAATGGCCAATCAAGCTGAGATCGCGGCCATTGTGGAGGAGAAATTAAAGGAACATATGAGTACAATGAATGATCGGATGGCCGCTTTAATGACCCAGGTGGAAAATTTAATGGTCAAGCAGTAGCAGATCAGTTCCAGCTCTCAGTCAGGAACTCTAGCCTCGACTCGCCAAGGCCTCTGTCCTGACAAAGCTCACATGATAAATGATTATCTCACAATATATTTGGATGATGTCATTCTAACAGGCACCAACATACCTTCTATGACCTCATCTCCTCAACTTATTCTCACTCATTCTCCAACCTGAATGATGAAAATGCTAAGCTTATAGCGAGGCTCGAGTAAAGGATACGTGATGTTGAAGAGACCCAAAGCATTCTCCCGATCGACTTGTCGGTGCACACCAGGGTGCAGGTACCAGAGAAGTTCAAGATGCCAACCTTTGATAAGTATGATGGCACATCCAATCCTCTGCAATACATTGAAATGTTTCAAGGCCTCATGAATAAATATGTTTCAAATGGACCCCTGATGGTCCAAATATTCTAGGCAAGTTCGAAGGATTCGGTAGTGAGGTGGTACACTAATCACCAGATCAATCGAAAAGATTCATGGGAGAAGGTGGCCAATACTTTCATTAAGTATTTCAAATTTAATCTCGACATCATCATCACTCGGGAGGATCTAGAACGTGCTGAATTGAAAAGGGGTGAGACCCTTAAAGAATATGCCACCCGTTAGAGAAGCATGGCGTCCCAAGTCATGCCCGAGCCTCCTGAGCGTGATCTAATGAAGTTGTTTGTGTCCACACTATCGCAGTCGATTCGTTCAAGAATTGTAGTGATGGTCATTCAATCCTTTAGCCAATTGGTTGCTATGGGCAAAGAAATTGAGTCTGGGCTCAAGAAAGGATGGTATGGAGATTCGAGCTCATCCGTAAAAGATTTTTCGGCAAGAAAGATAAGGAATCGACTCCTGAAGTAAACATAGCTTACATTCAAAAGCAGTAGGTTCAAGCTATGCGGGTATAATTTGCCCCCCCAGCAAGCACCTGCTTATGGGCGATTGAACCAACAGAACTCACAACCGCAGCGCAAGCCACGTCAGTTCACACCTCTCCTAGATACTTTATCTCAAATGTTGATAGTGCTTAGAAAGAAGAACTTTCTGAGTTCCGAGCCACAAAGGTCTGATCCTGCTAGCTTCACCAAGTGCGACCCATCGAAGAAATGCAATTATCATAGAGGTGAAGTGGGTCATTTAGTGGAGGATTGCTAAGTGCTCAAGCATCGAATCCAAGATTTACTCGAAACTGGAGCATTTGCACTCAAACCAACTAGTAAACCTAATGTGCAGAATAATCCGTTACCTGATCATGAGAGCAATGTGAATGCAATTTTTGGCTTAGGAGCTAGACAAGTCAGGAGTTTTAAAGTTCGTATTTCAGATATTTTTTATGCACTGATCCAAGCAGGTTACTTTCGGGTTGGGGAGGTGGTATTGTTATCTGAAGTAAGAGGGAAGGTTGATGCGTTGGTCAAGGATGGGATGATCGGGCGTGCTGACGAGATAGGTATAGTAGCAACTGTGTCCTAGGTTGTCATAAATTGGGATAAAGAACTGGCCGAATTGACCAAAGACCAAATCAAGTTAGACCCTAAATTTGCCGACATGCCTCCTCTTGAGGATGCTTCTAATGAGAATTTGGTGGTTTTCATCCTAGAGGCACTAGAAAGCTTTATTGTCATGTCACCTTAGCCATTTGAGTATAAGAGTAACAAATCTATCCCTTGGTCCTATGATGTGGATCTAGTGACAAGGTCTGGTCGTGTTTACTCGGATAACCAACTCCCAAGGCAAGTCCCCGACAAGGAGGTGAAGGAGTTTCTGGCCGTAATTAAGGCTAGTGAATATAGCGTCGTGGACCAATTACGAAAGATGCCTGCTCAGGTATCTTTACTTGAACTACTACAGACGTCTGAGAAGCATCGGGCACCTTTGATGAAGGTTTTAAGTGAGGTCCATGTTCTAGAGAACATCGATGAAGACAAGCTTAAATGGTTTATTAGATCTATCCCACTCAAGGATCAGGTGGCATTTTCTAAAGAAAAGATACCAGGGGAAGGATGGGGGCATAATAAGGTGCTCCACATATCCGTTAAGTACAAGCAAACTCATCTAGCTCGTGTGCTCGTAGACAATGGTTCAGCTCTAAATATATGCCCGCTATCTACTTTGAAGCGTTTGGATATCAATCTGGCTAAGATGCAAGCAACCAAAACCTCAATCCGAGCGTTTGATGGGATGAAGAAAGAGGTAATAGGGCAAATCAACTTGGAACTTCAGAAAGGGCCCTCCATATTTGACGTCCTTTTCTAAGTGTTAGATATCCCATCCTCATTCAACTTTTTGTTGAGTCGACCATGGATCCACAATGCTGGTGCAGTACCTCCCAGCTTTCATTAGAAGATTAAATTTGTGGTCGGGGCAAAGATGATAAACATATATGCGGAAGAAGATCATCGAATCTACAATGAAACGATTATTCCTTATATTGAGCCCGATCATAAGGAGAAAGATAGTTATCATGCTCATGAGCTAGTGTTTGCTATTCACATTTCTCAAGATGCACCTTTGTCGGATCCCAAACTCTCTAGTACAGCACTCATGGTTGCTAAGATCATGATCGGAAATGATTTTACACCGGGCACCGGACTTGGTAAGATCGGTTAAGGTATTCGCACTCCGATTGAAGTAATTGGCCAGTTCCATACAATTGGTTTGGGATATCATGGGATGGAACACCATGTATGAGGAAGTTATGCTCGAGGTCAGGGTCGGGGGCAAGCTGGGTGAGGAGATCGTAGTCGAGGAAGAACTAATCATAGCCCTTTATCACCCCTACTTTATCGGACTTTTCACTCGGCGGGAGTGATTGGCGGTTATCAGAGTTTTGACTAGTTTGGCTGATGATGATCTTAGTCTTGTATTTCTAGATGAAGAGAGCCAGAACGAGCCTGAACTCATGTTAGTTTATTCTACTAATGTAAAAGACGATGTCCTTTCCCTCACTGCTTACTTGGAAGGATTATATGTGAGCACTATATTTGAAAAGCCGATGGATATTGACAAGTTCAACAATGCAGTTAATGCAGATGGTTCGAAAGCTGGTGAGCTCTACCTTGCCGAAAAGCCCCTTGAAGTCGTCCATGAATGCAATATTTGATGATCCACTGGAGGGTCCAAAGTAACACCTTTATATTTTCGCACTCCATTGCATGGGAAATTTTATTGCTTTTTAGGGCTTTTTCATTTCAATTCTTGTTGCATTTTAGGATTTCCTTTTCAATAAAATGTAATTTTTTATTTATTATTAATAAAATTACAGAAATTTTTCTATCATTTTAAGAATCTTGTTGAAGTATACCAGATCGACCCGATGACGATAACCAACGATCGAAAAATATGTCATCCATGGTAAGCACTGAGGGTTGGGTTTCTCAAGAATTCTTGTCCTGAAGTCTTTGAAAATAAAAAAAAATTCAAGGGAAATCTTAAAAAAAAAAGACCTGAGATTGAATAAATGCATGTGATGGGTTAAACCCTGTTTGTTTTTCTAATTCCACTACTTTATGTTTCGGGGCAAACATGAGGAGGGAGAAACGGCAGATCCAAGTGTATTTGACGTCCATGGTTCAGATGACTCTAACACAAAAGATGAGGAGATACGTCAAGACCTTGAGCATCATAAAAAATATAAGCCTTTAACCATTGAGGAAACTGTATCGATCAATC
>JAGVVM010015660.1:0-13736 GCA_019149425.1 Psidium friedrichsthalianum | reverse complement strand
GGGGTCACCCCATGGAAATGCCTGTAAGAAAGGACTTGGCCTGTAGAAAGGACATTAGTGCGTAAGAAGGACTTTTGTGTGCTGTAAGGAAGGACTTTTGTGTTGCCTGTAAAAAAGGACTTTTGTGCCTGTAAGAAGGACTTTGGTGCCTGTAAGAAGGACTTTGGTGCTTGTAAGAAGGACTTTTGCCTGTAAGAAAGACTTTTGTGTGCCTGTAAGAAGGACTTTTGTTGCCTGTAAGAAAGGACTTGGTGCCTGTAGAAAGGGACTTTGATGTGCCTGTAAAAAGGACTTTGGTGCCTGTAAGAAGGACTTTGGTTGCCTAAAGAAGGACTTTGATTGCTTATAGAAAGGACTTTGGTGCTGTAAAAAGGACTTTGGTTGCTGTAAGAAGGACTTTGGTGCCTGTAGAAAGGACTTTGGTGCCTGTAGAAGGACTTTGTGCCTGTAAAAAGGACTTTGGTGCCTGTAAGAAAGGACTTTGGTGCCTGTAGAAAGGACTTTGGTGCCTGTAAGAAGGACTTTGGGTTGCCTGTAAGAAGGACTTGGTGCCTGTAAGAAGGACTTGGGTTGCCTGTAAGAAGGACTTGGTGCCTGTAGAAAGGACTTGAGTTGCCTGTAAGAAGGACTTTTGTGTGCCTGTAGAAAGGACTTTGGGTACCTGTAGAAAGGACTTTGGGTCATGAAGGTGCCATTCTGGGATCTGGGGAGACCAGTAATCTTGCAGAAGCTCAAACCCGATTTAACTTACCTCAAAGGGTGCCATTCTGGGATCTGGGAGACCAGGAATCCTGCAGAAGCTCAAACTCCAATTTTAACTTACCGCAAAGGGTGCCATTCTAGGATCTGGGAGACCAGGAATCCTGCGGAAGCTCAAACCCAATTTAATACCATGAAGGGTTCAGGTTGAAGATATACCTACCTGAGGTTTTGAAGACTGCCTAGTGATTTCTTGAAGACTAAGCTGTTTATTCGATAATCACTGAATGGATTTCGAGACCTTGGAAGGTAACTCGAACATCGAAAATGTGTTACCTGTCAGGCAGTGTCAGATGTAACATGTGCAAGTATTTTCATCAATGAGTTCATTGGTTCATGCAAAACTGTTTAACTGAGTTTGCAATGATCAGAACAGTTTGTGTAATAACTCATGATGCAATCGATCAAAATGTGAATCATGCATAACTATTCTGTCAAGTTTGCATTACCAATTCTGTTCAAGGGGTTATCATGGTATGAACACCTCGAATGTGATTTGAATGGGGATTTTAGTCCAAAAGGGCTTTCTTCCACTCTCGAGAAAGGCTGTTTATCCTGATTGCAGGATTGAAAAGAAATCACTCAATCTCACCATCATCGCATTCAACAAGGGTCTGAGTAATCTCGCAATTGGTACGAACCATGCCGATCTAGAGGTCTTGATTAGGATCATCATGGGGGACTCTTTTGAGTCAAGGCCGTAGACAGAAAAGTCTTCATCATCTGCTCGGGTTTACAAGTCAAGAACCCTGCAAAAATGAGAAAGAAATAGTCTTGCTCGTACCTTTTCGAGCGATGCTTAAAATCTTTCAACTCTACGTTAATTCAAGCGCCTTAATCAGAAAAGACTTTCACGGGTTGTAACGTAGGTTAGGATTGGGGATCAAGGAAGTAAAAGGCTTATTTTGGCCCAAAAAATATATGATGTGGTTTGACATCGGGTGATCATTGCATCTTTGTCACAGTTTCGGGCCTCTAGAATAGTCTCAAAGAAAAACACTATCGTTGTATGAGGATGGTGTCAATTCTACTGATACCGTCGTTGCTTCCGAACGATGTAAACTTCAACTGTGTATATTTTGCAATCTGACTCCTTTGAAGGGTTTCTTTCAGAACCAGATCCCATTTGGGATTTACATTGATTGAATGGGCATTGGCCTTGCTTTTAACTGGCACTTTGCTTTTCATGCCCAAGGATGATTTTTCTTCTTTTGGTCCTGCCTTTCTTTTTCCTTTCTGTTCTGTAGAAAAAAGAATTTCCAAAAATTATGCCATATACACATGTATATTCAAATTTGGACACACTGACGAGTTGACTGAGGAACTCTTGTAGACCTATTTCTTTTGAGTTCTTCTGCTTTGAGATGTGCCATCTTCATCTTGGAATAAGCAATGATCACCAACGGGGTTTTAAGAAATGAATATGCAGGCTCAATTGGGCAATGCAAAGGATAAAGTGTATCGGATAGAGAAACGAATGCTTTTCGTCATCTAAGGCACTTGAATTACCGTGTGAGGTTGAAAGCAAAGTAACGCTCGAAATTGATGTTAGTCCGAGCAAGAAAAATTTCTAACCATTTACCTCATGCTATTGCTAGGACTACCTCCTTTGGCCCCGATGTGGGGTGGTTTTTGACAGGGGTTATGAAATGAAAACCGCCGCCCAAATGGGTTTTCATGGTCACCTGCAGTGTTTAGGATATAAAAATGAATGCCTCCTTCCTTCGGTATCGTACCTTTTGCGAGAAAACCTATTGCCTTGGGGAATACGGAACCTATTTGGCACACACTCATGTGGATGGATAGGACGGGGAGTGATGAATGGGGCCGCCTTTCATCATCCTGTCATGCCCCATTCTACACATCGATGTCAATGTGCAGTTTATGCCCCCAAAGCTAGAATTAGCAAATTAAACATGCCAGAACAGTTATACATGAATCATGGCATGGTATAAATGCAATGCAGATTAGCAGTTTTCAGCCTCACAGCATCTACTAAAAATGCAAGTACGGAAGAAAAATGGGTGAATTGGAAGTGCCCCTAGATATGTGGGCAGATGAGCGAAATTGGGAGTCCACTCCTTAAGTCGAGGAATGGCCCGAGCTGAGTTTTGCCCCCTGCCAAACAGCATGTGGGCCTTTTCAATATTAACAACCGTCATGGTTGTCGATTTGAACGCCCTTTTTCGATGAGGGTAGCCATCAATTCGCTAATTTTGAGCGGAATGTGGATCTCTTCAGATGATATAATTTTGCCCCTTGGGGCTGTCTTCTTCGAAATATTAAATGTTAGTATTACATTCCCGTCAAGAGAAAAGAGACATGTTAGCGTTTGGAAGGATGAATTGGAAACGATACTGATTTACCTTCATCTTGGAATGTTTGCCGACCCTTTATAGCTTTGCTGGATGAGTTCCCTTGGCTTTCGCTGACACGTCAACATTAGGCTAAGATCGTGACAAATACTGGACCTGGTATTGCTCGTCGATTATTCCTGTTTCTTTCTGCCCCCCCCCCCCCCCCCCCCAAAGAAATGCGAGAAAAAGTTGTTTTATTATTTCCAAACTTACAAACATTCCCCACCCCTTGGGGATCGAACTCGGGATATTTGGACGCTGTCATCCCCGTGCCATCAGGTTCCACGAGACCACTGGCGTCCGTGGAGGATTCCTTTAGGGGTTAATCTTCGAGGATGACGCGATCTTGTTGGCATTATGTGGCCATTTCACGTTATGGTACTTTCAAGGCAATTTACAAATCCCTGTAAGAATGGGAGGAAATAATTAGAGCGCGAGACGATCACGGGTAAATTGGAACGATACAAAATACCCCTCTCTCCCTTATGCAGCCGTCCATCTAGTAGCAATATCCACGAATGAATTGCTCCCAGTTCGTTTCAAGAGGGTTCGCATTGGATATGATTGTATTCTTGGGGCCCGTTGGCAAATTCCTGAAAAATACAGGGGATTCAATTTAAAAACTTGGAGCAATTTAAGGGTAAATTGAACGATACGGAATACCTTCAGTTTACACGGATTTTTACTCCATCAATTCGTCGTGTTTGGTGCGATGGCAGACTCAGGCATTAACGAGGGAAGCGAAATGATTGCTTCTTTCTTTTGCGTTGATTCTATACATTCATAAGAAAAGAAAATATCCATGCAAGGGAATGAAAGCATATGCAATCTGGATTAGTTTTTCTTCCTCTGCAGGACTCTCCAGTCGTCAGCAAGCTTCATTCCGAATCAGGTACGCACGGCCATGTTGAAGTCCGGTGGTCACTAACTGAGCATGCGCATCACAGCTCGATGCTCCACCAACATCGAACTGGTCGATCATGGCGAAAAGATCATCGTCAATGCCCGCTTCGTGGTGATCTGTTCCCTCTTTCTAGGAGGTATAGATGTGATCCAGTAGATTGGGTGTTTTTTGTACCCTGCTCCAACAAGAACTCGATCCTGTTATGAACTGATCTAACTCACCTCTTAAACGGGCGTTCTCGATCTTTAAAGTACTGTCTTCGTAGAGTGCAAGGAGGCTATGGCAGTTGGGGAAGTGGTGGAGTCGAAAAGCTTCCATATACCTCTTGTTATCTGCTCGGAGTTTTTCATTTTCAGTTTTCAGAACTCAACTTCACTGCGCTCGTGTTGAGCCCTTACTCGGGTTCGTTGTAGTTGTTTTGAAACCAAAACTTGATTTGCATAAGGTTCAACCATGTTTCTTGGCTTATTTTCCTTCTTTGTTGTCATCCGGTACATAGGGTACCTTTTGAAGAAATCTTCAAGCTTTTGAATCTGACACTCGGTGTGACGCCGGACGACGCTTCCTTTGACCCTGGTTGTTGTTGTCTCATCTTTATCGAAGGGTCTGAACGTCATTGGCGGAAGGGCCAGGCTCATGGTATGAATTCCAAACATGGCATCGAACTCTGCCTTCTCCCATGTTCAGCAAGTAGCGATAGTTCCGAGATTGTTGGGTGAGACATCCTTGACTGCTTAATGGTTCCACGATATTTGCTATCTCTTCTCGTATTTCACCTCTCAAAATTTCTCTGAGTGATCGTGTATGCTTTGAAACTTCCTATGAGCACGGATGAAAATCTCAGGAGAGCGCATCTTTAAAAACTTACGTATGGATTCAGAGAAATCGTATCGCTTCTTCCAGAATTTCTGTCCTTCTCCACTTTTGCGTGTCTCCGGCACGGTTGTTTTTTCATCTTTTTCATAGTGGTAGGGTCCCTGTGTCATCTCTCCCGCTTATCTCCACCGGTTGATTTTGCTGGTGCGTCTCCCATAAAGACGGATCCATCTTCTTTTCCAGCTGCAAATTGACTTTGTCCGACTTAGGTCGTCTTTTCTTCTTCTTTTCAAAGTGTGCGTCCGTCCAACTTTTTGTAGAAATATCGGATTGCTCGGCTCGAGATAGCAACAGACAGGGATTCGGGCCGACAAAGACGACCCGGAAAGGAATGGCCGGTAGGGAAATTGACACCAGATATCACTACTGTGAAGTTAATATTTAACTCGACGCAGCTTATCACATTCGCGTTCCAGTCGTCTGCTTCACTTCTCTCCTCTTATCCTTCGTATTCTGCTATCGACCTGATTCTCTCCTTTATCTTGATAATGGCCAGTCTTCCTTCGCGCATCTTCCCGTGAAGTTACATTCAAAATGGGAAAGACTTTACCACCTTCTTGGCCGAGGTAAGTTAATAAGCCAATCATCGAGACGAAGTGAGATCCTTGGTTTGTTCAGGGGAGATAAAGCTCTTCAGTCATGGGCACCAAAATTGGGACGGGAATACAGGGCTTTTCCTCACGTCTTCATCAATTTTCTGGAGTTTGCCGGGAACACGCAGGAAACGCGTCACCTTATCCCGCATCGTGAACGCTCGCTATCAGGGATCGATTAGAATGCTCTGCGTTGCAGAACACTCAGTTGCCCGTACAAGAAACCAGCAAGGTCTGCTGATGAAGGGTCTCGCTGTGGTTCATGAGAGGGAGAAGCTGGTGGAGCGTTTGCTTTGAACCGAACGCTACTTTGAGCTTAAATCCGAGCGACATCGTGATGAAGTTAAGATGACAAGTGGCTGGAGGAGAGGCTTGACGATCTAACGGCGGACATAGCTTTCGAGAGGAACCTGACGACCAATTGAAACTCACCATTGAACACCATGAGATTATGCAGCAGGTACAAGGAGAAATGTACCGTGTTCTTCAAGCTCGCAGATCTCGAATCCCAAGTTCGCTAGTGTAGGCAGAACATTAGTTTCATGGAAAGCCAGTGAGTTCTTTGTTATACTTATTAGGGCTCAGTTTGGCTTTACTTTTCCTCCCCAGTTATCTGTTATAATACTCTTGATGAACGGAATGAGCGAAATGTTTGTGCTTTTGTTTTTCCAAACTATCTCTTCTCCCGTATATCATGATAGAACGACTCAAGGCACAGGAAAATCCCGAGGTTTAACATTTTTCTTGATATAAGCTGCTTCAGACGATAATATCAAGAATATTAAATCAACTTCGACAACGGACCCCACTAGCCGCATTGAGGCCCGTGAGCTAGTCACATAAATTTATAACAACTTGGCCGGTGTGCCAATAAATGATTGGGCCACCTGTTGCGTGCCCCTACTTTGCTCATGTTGGCTCGTTTCGGCGTACCACTTGCTCGTGTCGGCAGAAATACCGGTGGGCCACGTTCAATAACAATACCACCGGTCCCCAAAAGTCCTTCACGTGATTCGAATCAGAGGAAATTTAAGGCAGGCCTTTGGTGATTTAATTAGAAAGGTGCTTGCAATGATCGGGTTAATGCACTTGTTTCATGGGCTCTGATTACACAATTCCGTGCTTTTCCACAAAAATGCAGAATCCCTCCAATAAATAAAAATGCCCCCAAGTTTGAACCCAAATACATTTATGCCCCGTCAAAATACACACGCATACATGCTGACTGATGAACACGATTTTGTTTCCGGGAGGTCACTCTCTTCGCTTGCCCCAGGGTCGTTGGTTAAGGCATCGGCAATTTACATCCTTTATATTCTTGAAGATTATTCCATGATGGTAATCTTACCCCATAAATTGCATCAATACATCAGAATAATCTTCAAGAATCATGAAAGGATGTAAAATGCCGATGCCTTAACCAACGACCCTGGGGGCAAAGCGGAAGAGAGGGACCTCCCGGAAACAAAATCGTGTCAATCAGTCAGCATGTATGCGCTGGTATTTTTGACGGGGCAGTAGTAAATGTATTTGGGTCAACTTGGGGGCATTTTTAATGGTATTGGAGGGATCCGCATTTTTGTTTGGAAAAGCACTGATTGTGTAATCAGAGCCCATGAAACAAGTGCATTAACCCGATCTTGCAGCACCTTTCTAATTAAATCAACCAAAGGCCTGCCTTAAAATTTCATGTGATTCGAATCACGTGAAGGACTTGGGGGACCGGTGTATTGTTATTGAACGTCGGGGTCCCAACCGGTAATTTCTGCCGACACGAGCAAAGTGGACGCCGAAAGAGAAAACATGAGCAAAAGTAGGGGCACGCAACAGGTGGCCCAATTCATTTATTGGCACACCGGCCAAGTTGTTTTAATTTATGGACTAGCTCACGGGCCTCAATGCGGCTAGGGGGTTCCGTTGTCGAAAGTGGATTTAATATTCTTGATATTATCGTCTGAAGCAGCTATATCAAGAAAAATGTATAAACCTCGGGATTTCCTGTGCCTTGAATCGTTCTATCATGATATACGGGAGAAGAGATAGTTGGAAAAACAAAAGCACAAACGTTTCGCTCATTCCGGTTCATCAAGAGTATTATAACAGATAATGGGGAGGAAAAAGTAAAGCCAAACTGCTGAGCCCTAATAAGTATCACAAAAGAAACTCAACTGGCTTTCCATGAAACTAATGTTATGCCTACACTGAGCGGACTTGGGATTCGAGATCTGCGAGCTTGAAGAACAGGCGGGTACATTTCTCCTTGTACCTGGCTGCATTAATCTCATGGTGTTCAATGGTGAGTTTCAGATGTCGATCAGGTTCCTCTCGAAAGCTATGTCCGCCGTTAGATCGTCAAGCCTCTCCTCCAGCACTTGCATCTGAACTTATCACGATGTCGCTCGGATTAAGCTCAAAGTATGTCGGTTCAAAGCCAACGCTCCACCAGCTTCTCCCTCTCATGAACCAACAGCGAGACACGTTCATCAGCAGACCTGATGGTCTTCTTGTACGGGCACTGAGTGTTTGCAAACGCCAAGCATTCTAATCGATCCTGATAGCGAGCGTTCACGATGCGGGATAAGGTGACCGTTTCCTGGGTTGTCCGGCAAGACTCCAGAAAATTGATGAAGACGTGAGGAAAAGCCCTGTATTCCCTCTCCAATTTGGTGCCCATGACTGGAAGAAGCATTTATCTCCCCGAACAAAACCAAGGATCTCAGCTTCGATACTCGGATGATGGGCTATGTAAACGTAGCCTCGGCCAAGAAGGTGGTAAAGTCTTTCCCATTTGAATGTAACTTCACCGGGAAGATGCGCGAAGGAAGACTGGCCATTATCAAGATAAAGGAGAGAATCAAGGTCGATAAGCAGAATACGAAGGATAAGGGAGAGAAGTGAATGCAGACGACTGGAACGCGAATGTGATAAGCTGCTGCGTCGAGTAAATATTAACTTCACAGTAGTGATATCTGTTGGTCAGATTTCCCTACCGGCATTCCTTTCCGGTGTCGTCTTTGTCGGCCCGAATCCCCTGTCTGTTTGCTATCTCGAGCCGAGCAAATCCGATATTTCTACAAAAAAGTTGGACGGGACGCCACCACTTTGAAAAGAAGAGAAAAAAGACGACCTAAGTGCGGGACAAAGAAATTTGCAGCGGAAAAGAAGATGGGATCCGTCTTTATGGGAGAACGCACCAGCAAAATCAACGGTGGAGATAAGCGGGAGAGAACGGACAGGGACCCCTACCACTATGAAAAAGATGAAAGAAAACAAAACCGTGCAGGAGACACGGCAAAAAGGTGGAGAAGGACAGAAATCTTGAAGAAGCGATACGATTTCTGAATCCATACGTAAGTTTTAAAAGAGGCGCTCTCCTGATGAATTTTCATCCGTGCTCATAGGAGAGTTTCAAAGCATACACGATCACTCAGAGAAATTTGAGAGGGTGAAAATACGAAGAAGAGATAGCAAACATCGTGGAACCATTAAGCAGTCAAGGATGTCTCAACCCAACAATCTCGAGAACTATCGCTACTTGCTGAACATGGGAGAAGCAGAGTTCGATGCCATGTTTGGAATTCATACCATGGAGCCTGGCCCTTCCGCCTATGACGTTCAAGACCTCGATAAAGATAAGACAACAACAACCAGGGTCAAAGGAAGCGTCGTCGGCGTCACACCGAGTCTCAGATTCAAAAGCTTAAAGATTTCTTCAAAAGGTACCCTATGCCGGATGACAAACAAAGAAGGAAAATAAGCCAAGAACAGGGTTGAACCTTCTACAAATCAAGTTTTGGTTTCAAAACAGGCGAACCCGAGTAAGGGCTCAACACGAGCGCAGTGAAGTTGAGTTTCTGAAAGCTGAAAATGAAAAACTCCGAGCAGAGAACAAGAGGTACAAGGAAGCTTTCGACTCCACCACTTGCCCCAACTGCCATAGCCTCCTCGCGCTCGACGAAGACAGTACTTGAAGATCGAGAACGCCCGTTTAGAGGTGAGTTAGATCAGTTCATAACAGGATCGAGTTCTGTTGGAGCAGGGTACAAAAAGACCATCCTACTGGATCAGCATCGATACCTCCCGAGAAAGAGGGGACAGATCACCACCAAGCGGACATTGACGATGATCTTTTCGCCATGATCGACCAGTTCGATGTTGAGGAGCATCGAGGCTGTGATGCGCATGCTCAGCCAGTGACCACCGGACCTTCAATATGGCCGATGCGTACCTGATTCGGAATGAAGCTTGCTAACGACTGGAGAGCTTGCAGAGGAAGAAAAAAATCCAGATTGCATATGCTTTCATTTTGCTGTTATTTTCTGTTTTTATGAATGTATGGAATTAACGCAAAAGAAAGAAGCAATCATTTCCCTTTCCTCGTTAAATGCTGAGTCGCCACCGCACCAAACCGCGGCGAATTAATCGCGAGTAAAAATTCGTGTAAACTCGAAGGGTAAATCCGTATCGTTCCATTTACCCTAAATTGCTCCAAGTTTTAAATTGAATCCCTTGTATTTTCAGGAATTTGCAAACGGCCCCAAGAATACAATCATATCCAAATGCGAAACCCTCTTGATAAACGAAACTGGGGCAAATCAATTCGTTGATATTGCTACTGGATGGACGGCTTCAAAATAAGGATGAGGAGGGGTATTTTGTATCGTTCAATTTACCCGTGATGTCCGACTCTGAATATTTCCTCCCATTCTTAAACAGGGATTGTAAATTGCTTGAAAGTACCATAACGTGAAAGCCCAACATATGACAAGATCGCGTCATTCGAAGATTAACCCTTAAAAGGAATCTCCATGGACGCCAGTGGTCTCGTGGACCTGATGGCACGGGGAATGACAGCGGTCCGAAATATCCCGAGTTCGATCCCCAAGGGTGGGGAATGTTGTAAGTATTGTAAATAAATAAAACAACTTTTTCTCGCATTTCTTTTTGCAGAAAGAAACAGGAATACTCGACGAGCAATACCAAGTTCAGTATTTTGTCACGATCTTAGCCTAATGTTGAAGTGTCCAGCGAAAGCCAAGGGAAACTCAATCCAGCAAAGCTGATAAAGGGATCATGCAAAACATTCAAGATGAAGGGTAAACCAGTATCGTTTCCAATTATCCCTTCCAATACCAGCTAACATGTCTCCTTTTCTTTTGACGGAAATGTTAATACTAACATTTAACATGTCGAAGAAGACAACCCCAAGGGGCAAAATTATAATCATCTGAAGAGATCCATTCCGATCAAAATGAGGCGAATTAATGGCTACCCTCAATCGAAAAAAGGGCATTCAATCGACAACCATGACGGTTGTTAATATTGAAAAGGCCCACATGCTGTGCAGGGGCAAACTCAGATACGGGCCATTCCTCGACTTAAGGAGTGACTCCCAATTCGCTCAATCTGCCCACATATCCAGGGGCAATTCCAATTCACCCATTTTTTCCATACTTGCATTTTTAGTAGATGCGTGTGAGGCTGAAAACTGCTAATCTGCATTGCATTTACACATGCATGATTCATGTATAAACTATTCTGCATGTTAATTTTGCTAATTCTGGCTTGGGGGCATAAACTGCACATGATGCATCGAATGTGTAGAATGGGCATGACAGGATGATGAAAGGCGCCCTCATTTCCATACACGTCCCATATCCACAGTGAGTTGTGTGCCAAATAGGTTCCGTATTCCCCAAGGCAAGGGGTTTTCTCGCGAAAGGTACAATACCGAAAGGAAGGAGGCATTCATTTCTCTATCCTAAACACTGCAGGTGACCATTGAAAACCCATTTGAGCGGCGGTTTCATTTCATAACCCCTGTAAAAACCACCCCACATCGGGGCCAAACGGAGGTAGTCCCAGCAAATAGCATGAGTAAATGGTTAGAAATTTTTCTTGCTCGGACTAACATCAATTTTCGAGTGTTACTTTGCTTTCAGCCTCACACGGTAATTCAAGTGCCTTAGGACGACGAAAAGCATTCGTTTGTCTATCCAATACACTCATATCCTTTGCACCACCCAATTGAGCCTGCGTATTCATTCTTAAAACCCTGTTGGTGATCATTGCTTATTCCAAGATGAAGATGGCACACCTCAAAGCAGAAGAACCAAAAGAAGTAGGTCTACAAGAGTTCCTGAGTCAACTCTTCCAGTGTGCAAATTTTGATATACATGTGTATATGGCATAATTTTGGAAATTCTTTTTTCTAACAGAACAGAAAGGAAAAAGCAAAAGGCAGGACCAAAAGAAGAAAACCAGTCTTGGGCATGAAAAGCAAAGTGCCAGTCAAAAGCAAGGCCAATGCCTATTCAAATCAATGTAAATCCCAAATGGGATATGCGTTCTGAAAGGAAACCCTTCAAAGGAGTCAAATTGCAAAATATACACAGTTGAAGTTTATACCGTTCGGAAGCAATGACGGTATCAGTAGAAATTGACACCATCCTCATACAACGATAGTGTTCTTTGAGGACTATTCTGAGGCCTGAGACTAGTGACAAAGATGCGATGATCACCAATGTCAAACCCACCTCATATATTTTTTGGGCCAAAATAAGCCTTTTACTTCTAGTCCCCAATCCTAAACCTACGTTACAACCTTGAAAGTCTTTTCTGATTAAGGCGCTTGAATTAACGTAGAGTTGAAAGATTTTAAGCATCGCTCAAAAGGTACGAGCAAGACTATTTCTTTCTCATTTTTGCAGGGTTCTTGACTTGTAAACCCGGAGCAGATGATGAAGACTTTTCTGTCTACGGCCTTGACTCAAAAGAGTCCCCATGACCCAGCCTACATTATCCTAATCAAGACCTCAGATCGGCATGGTCGTACCAATTGCGAGATTACTCAGACCCTTGCTGAATGCGATGATGGTGAGATTGAGTGATTCTTTTCAATCCTGCAATCAGGATAAAAAGCAACCTTTCTCGAGAGTGAGAGAAAGCCCTTTCTGGACTAAATTCCCCATTCAGATCACATTCGAGGTATTCATGCATGATAACCTCCTTGAACAGAATTGGTAATGCAAACTCGACAGAATAATTATGCATGATTCACATTTTGATCGAATGCATCATGAGTTATTACACAAACTGTTCCGATCATTGGCAAAACTCAGCTGAACAGTTTTGCATGAACCAATGAACTCATGATGAAAATGCTTGCACATGTTACCTCTGACACTGCCTGACAGGTACACATTTTCGATGTTCGAGTTACCTTCCAAAGTCTCGAAATCCATTTGCGATTATTGAATGAAACAGCCTAGTCTTCAAGAAATCACTAGGCAGTCTTTCAAAATCCTCAGGTAGGTATATCTTCAACCTGAACCTTTCAGGTAAATTAAATCAGGTTTGAGCTTCTGCAGGATTCCTTGGCCTCCCCAGATCCTAGAATGGTACCCTTTTGCGGTAAAGTTAAATTGGGTTTGAGCTTCTGCAGGATTCCTAGTCTCCCCAGATTCCAGAATGGCACCCTTTGAGGTAAGTTAAATCGGGTTTGAGTTTCTGCAAGATTCCTGGTCTCCCGTGATCCCAGAATGGCATTCCTTCATGACCCTAAAAGTCCTTTCTACAGGTACCCAAGTCTTTCTACAGGCACCAAAAGTCCTTCTTACAGGCAAACTCAAGTCTTTCTACAGGCACAAAGTCCTTCTTACAGGTAACCAAAAGCCTTTCTACAAGCACCAAAGTCCTTCTTACAGGCAACTCAAGTCCTTTTACAGGCACCAAGTCCTTTTTACAGGCACCAAAGTCCTTCTTACAGCAACCAAAGTCCTTCTTACAGGCACAAGTCCTTTTTACAGGCACCGAAAGTCCTTTCTACAGGCAAAAGTCCTTCTTACAGGCAACCCAAGTCCTTATTACAGGCACCAAAGTCCTTATTACAAGCACATCAAAGTCCTTCTTACAGGCACCAAAGTCCTTCTTACAGGTACCAAAGTCCTTTTACAGGCACATACAAGTCCTTCTTACAGGCACCAAGTCCTTTCTTACAGGCACCAAAAGTCCTTCTTACAGGCAACAAAAGTCCTTCTTACAGCACAAAGTCCTTCTTATACAGCACAAAAGTCCTTCTTACAGGCACAAAAAGTCCTTCTTACAGGCACAAAAAGTCCTTTTATAGGCATCAAAAGTCCTTTCTACAGGCACAAAGTCCTTCTTACAGGCACATGGGGTGACCCACCATACGGGCCATCAAAGTCCTTCTTACAGGCCTTCCATGGGTTAAATTTCAATCCATAC
>JAGVVM010015655.1:0-12735 GCA_019149425.1 Psidium friedrichsthalianum | reverse complement strand
GAAATAATTACTTCAACAGGCCCAAACGGTCAAATTAGCAATTACCAATTCCTAACTAGTCAGCTATAAGCTTCATCTGTAGATTCAAACTACTCATAATTTCCGGGTTCCTGACCCATCCTCGTTTTTCAACTTAAGGCAATCCCTTCTAAAAACGCCAAACATTTTGCCATAATTTCAACGAGATAGCACCACCAGTCATAGACTAAGACTGTGTTTTAAAATTCATGTTCATGACCTACTTCTGCTACAGAGTAACTAGCTCTTCCTCTATTTTCACCTACTATGGCAACAGCTATAAATTCGCCATATTCTCTTTTACCGATTTTCTTACTAAGAATTAAATATTTAATTCCATCAAAGTTAAACTATTGATCTAGAAGAATTATTAACAGCAGTAATAGTAGTATTCCAACTATCAGGCAATAAGGATAATAAAATCAAAGCACATACTTCATCTTTAAAGTCAATCTCAACTGAAACTCAATTGACTAGCAATTACATGAATTCATTGATATGATTAGCAACTGACACATTCTTCGCCTATCTTCAAATTAAATAGACGTCACATCAAATAGACCTTGTTAATCATAGAGCATTTCCGTATATATCAGACAAGGATTTCATTAAACCCACGGTGGTTTTCTATTAAACGATATTAAACACGAGTAGCGCCAACATCAGTTGAATAACACCGTCGCTCGTTCATCTTGCAATTTCCAATCAACTTGCTTTTCATCTCTAGTTTCTCCCTAGATAGGGGCAAGTGCGACTTCATCTGATATAATATAATCTCATTCTGCATCTTTCAAAAACTAAAGTCTTTTCCCCTCAAATCTGTCGATTTTCACTTTAACTGCTTTCAGTTGCCATTGATTCACTTCAACTTCAACCAAGCCTGGGTTGATACTAATTGTTGCGTGAAAACAAGTGATCGAACAATAAAAAGCAGAGCAAAAAATAAATCAATACCAGATATACATGGTCGGTTGTAGAGACATACGTCCACGGGAGAGCAGCAGCGAATTCTATTATAGATCAAGCGATACACGGAGATTACAAACCATACTCAAGCCATTCAAACACTCTTCGAATTTTTTTTAGCCTCAATTATATTCAAGAACACACGCAGTATTTAGTCAAAATTCCTCACGAAATAATCTTTCAATCTCATGAAGGAATTAATACGCAAATTTACACAAGATTTAATCTGCTTTAACACTTGAATTCTTGATTTCATCCACGAGATGGACCCTTGCCAAGCACTCGACGAAATGGTACTTCCTTGATATTCTTTGAACCAACTCACAAGCGTATATAGAGGATAAGTTGTGACTTCTTGGACAACGTGACCAATAAGAAAACTCAATGCATCAGAATAATTCGGTCAATAAAAGGACCATTTCTTTCCTCTTTTGACTCTTCTTTGGCCGAACTCCAATATGCACTTGGAACCAACATGAAATATACATATATATAAATATATATATATATATATATATATATATATATATATATATATATTCTATTTCCTTGATCAATAACTCTTGCTCAACAATTTAGTATCCAGACAAAATATGAACGTTCAGTTTGGACCATGCCAAATAGGAAACAAGATTTCCATGGCACATCACCATAGATGTCCACATATATCCAAATTTATCTTGAGTCGAATTTTGTTCACAACCTCAAACTCGAGATATATTTTAAGAATTGTCATGATAACATTTTGAAGGGTTCCAACGTGAGTTGATGTTATACACACAAGGCATAACTTGCTAGTTTTTCTTCTCATTTGATGTGCAGACTCCCTGTGGCCGGCGGGGACAAGCTTCACTGGCGCTCGCCTGCCCAATCGAGCCGCACTTTTATTTTTTGCTTCTTGTTCATCACTACTTATCGAAACCCTTGCATGTTCTACTTTGACCATGTCATTCTTCACGGCTCGAAGCTTGATAATATGGGATGAAATTATCGAATTATGATTGAGACAAATCAAATTCTAAAACTAATTAAGATTCTAAAAAACCCTAAACCTTTTTTTGTAACTTTGCATTCAGACAAAAGCTTTGACCAAACAATGAAGAATTACCTAACAAATAGAATTCCACGAATGGACTAGATCAATCAAATGATTTAGTTGGAAACAAACACAAAGAACTATAAAATTTGGGTTTTATCCATGCAGGTGGAAAGAAATCTATTTCAAATTGTGGACACGAAGCCCTTTTCAAACCTGTATTATTCAGCTTGATGCTTACCCATGAAATTATCCCATCACGGCACGCTTTTGTAAGTATTTGTTTTCCTTCTTATTGTGGTTGGAAGAGAGCAACTCTCTCGTGGTGAACTAATTTCCCTTGTTTATCAGTGAGATTGTGATGTGAGACCCCGATGAGTTTTCAAAGCGATGACATTGAACAGTTGGTGAGATTTGAAGCAATGACCTCTATTCACACGCTGGAAATCTTTCGAGGATTGATCAACCTAGTCAATCTTGACAAGTCAATGTAAAGGAAATAATTAGATGAAGAAGAAGCCTACGATGGGGGAACATCATGGATGTTCAATAAAATGGGGTTGCAGGCAATGTAAAGGAGGTAATCATAAAACTTTATAGCATCGGAACTGTTGGAGTATTTTAACAAAAAAATTCTCTTGTTTTTCAAGAATGGTTTTGAAAAAGCATTGAAGTTTTGAGTAAAATTATAAAAGTACTTTAGTCCACATGTTGCTGAAAATGGAAGAAAAACTTTCTACATACTTTAAACTTTTGGAAAGTTTTTTGTCCCACATTGGCCATTGTAAAGAACTTTAAAGGAGCATTATAAAACGCCCTTGGCCTTTAAGTAAGATGTTGCTTGAGTTTAAGACTTGCGCACTAAGCGCGAAGGGGGTTGGGGGGGTGGGAGGACAGTAATTTGAATGGACTGGTGCAGAAGAGAGCAGGAGGCCTCCCCCTGAGCTCATATGGGACTATAGCATATCTCTATTTATTCTGCAAAATATAGCTTGAGGGTTCAAGGAGGTGAATGTGGGTGAAATTTGAGTGGGAATTTGAGTGGCGTCATTGAACATTGAACAAATCCCGGAAGCTCCAGGACTACCTAATATTTTCTCTGTGCTTCAAAGCCGGGCGTCAAGCTTTGGAGACATTCCGACAACAAATGCGATAACCAATTTGTTTTTTTTTTTTGGTAAAGTACAATGACCAATTTGTTGATACTTAAATTTTGATTTTTCTTTATATATTCATATTACACAAAATTGAGAATTAACTCTCGCCAAAAAAATATTTCCCATGCATTGCATATTTATTTTTTATTTTTTTTTGCATTGCATTTTGCATCAATGATGGAAATTAAGCTTAATTTGACGAGCGGTGGACCAAAGCTCACAAAGCAGAATCCGGCTAGCTAAGGGAGCAATTGCCAAAATTCACCAAGGTCTTGGACCTAATTTGAGCCTAAATCAGCCATTTAATGTTTAATTAAAAAAGAAAGGGCCTTTTATGGAGCAGAATATTTTGTCACTGGATTATATTGTGATTATCCGAAGTTGAGGGACTATTTCGTAATTAAATGAAAAACGTAAATCCTAGTTGATCCATTATAAATACACATAGAGGGTTCACTTTGAAAGAAGGCCGATTCATAAAAAAAAGATACGGCACTTTGAGGGCAGTAGGGGGCTTGCTCAGAAGATAAAAAATAGAGGGAGAAAAATCAAAGATATACATGAGGTTTCAGAGGGAGAAGTCGAGCTGCGACAAGCTTCGATTGAGTTTTATTCTCGTAGCCTTTCCCAACGCCATTGGTGGGGTGTTCGGGTGTGAAGTTGCTGCTATCACCTCTTGCGCCGTCACTCACGGTGAACATCCAGAGCTTCCACTGCTGCTCTTGCTCTTACCCAACTATTTATCTTCAGTCCGTGACTCAGCAGGATTAAAATGTAGACATGCGGGGCCTAATCTGAACTTGTTCTGCTGCTATACCACCAAAAGTTGCTCTAGTCCATATCACCATCACATTTTGTGCCTTTGCTGCTGCGAGGACTAAAATTTGAAGGATTCCCACTCACCTAACATCCCTTCTTTGCTTGTGGTATTGCTGTCCTTCGGTGGCACCATAGTTCACGCCCGAAGCTTCGAAAAATCTGAAGAAGAGTTTCGTTACCAGCCCAAATAGCCCATCGACATCACTGTTTGTGGACGCCTCGATCACACCGTCGTTAGCCCAAACCGTGCGTGAAGTTTCCTAGCCGATCGCTCCCCGTTGCCTAAGCTTGATCGTGAAGATTCGAAATAGGAAAGTGTGTTTTTTACAAGATAAGGTAAATATTTCCTATTTTGAAATAGAACATTCACTTGCCTATCTTGGTATATTTGATATATACCTTGCATATCTTATAAGTATATTGCTCAAAAGTGGATATCCTTTTCAAAAATTCAAATTTGAATAGGAAAGTTTCCTTTCCTAATCCACAACTTGCCACATGATCGAGAAAATCCATCTTTAAGATTATTGATAGAATACTCAATTAGACAAGAATTTGAGTTCGCGTTAACAAAGATTACAGATTAAAGATTAACTTAAATATTCACGAAATATTTCAAAATTAATTGATGTATCCACTTTTCTTTATTGAATTGATATGGCACATTCCCTTTCCTATTTTGACTTGAATTGCTTGGTTGTTATTTTTTTACAATATATTTGTCACATGATGTAATCTCAAAAAAATTCTAAAAGAAATTGCTTCATTCATTTTCCATATTTTAAAAATTACATATTTTAAAAATAGCATCATGTAGATAATTTCATATCTTCTTTTATAAAAATATTTATGTTAATTGCATTCCTAAATAGAAATTTCATGTTTAAAATAATCTCTCTTAAATATATTAGGGTTTAGGTCAATTTAAACTCTAAAATATATAAGACAAACATTCTTTTGACATAGTTCTATTCTAGGAAATAAATTCACCCGAAAATAAAAAAAAAATCATCCATGCCATGTTATCTTTTCCACATCATTTATGCCATGCCATACTTGCCACGTCACATCATTTATGCCACGTCATCCTTACCATGTCATCTTTGCCATGTCATATTTCCCACCTTATCTATGGCCATGTGATCCTTGCTACGTCATCTATGCCATGTCATACTTGCACATCATCATTCTTGCCATGTCATATAGGTTGCATTTTAGTCTTGCATTTAATTCATGTCATTGCATCCTAGAATAATTTCATGCATTGCATATAGTATAATCATTCATGCATTCATAAAAAAAGGCAAAAATTAAAAAAAAATCGTTTTGTGTGGCTCATTTATCTTGATTTGTGGATGTTCAATTAATTGATTGTGCACTTGTATGATAATTTTTGTTAGTGACTTAGGTTAAAATCATTAATGTTACCTTCTCAAATGATTTTTCATGAAATAAAATAATACCAAATGGCGTTAGAGTAATCTAGCGTAATCAAGTCCCCAGACTCTTAATCTCTAGTTCGTGTAAATAATTTAGTTCTCTCGCTAATTTACTCAGGTTTCTAATCGACCTACCAAAAACTTTAGTAATGACTCCTATTGAAAATCTTTGCACATTAAATATTGAACCATAAGTTGCGATTTAGTATGGATTTGGGAGAGTCCGAATTAGATTAGTTAAATGATTAACTGTGATAACCCATTAATCCGAAAATTCGTTTTTTAGGTCACGACACAATCGTTTATGGATAATTTCTTAACCGTCATCTTTTGTCGCCACGTGCTTCTTTAGAAACTGAAAATCTCTGAGTCCAAGGACGTTGAATCCCAGCCGGTGAGGTTGGATTCCAATGCTTTGGAAAGAGACGAACAAAAGCCCGAGAAGTTTTAAAAGACCCATTGTCTGTTTTACTTTCGATTTAGTCAAGTTCCTTTGTTTTTTTACCCAAATTTTTTTTTTTGGTCGAAGATTTAGTCAAGTTCGCATGTCCATAAAAAAAAAATATATCACTCTTTCTAAACGTTTGAATATAAATAATATGAGATATAATCAATGGAAAAATTATTAAACTTTATCTAGTTGCTTAACAAGTTAGGTTAGTACTACCACTACGAGATGAAAAATAAGACAATATCAGATAAAATACGGTATCTATGGTCATTTTTCTTAAAAGCGTGTCAATGATTTATCGAAAATTTTATCTTAATTGTATTGGAAACGAGAAAAATATGCGTTCAAATAACATAATTACTCTTCTTTCGGGTACGATAATATCACTAAGTTAGTTATAATATTGTACAAAAATGTTTTCATTTCCTAACTATTCCACTCCATCTAACTTATAAATCAAAATAGTTTAATACTTTGTTCGTGTGAATGTGATATGATATGGTCTTTTTTCGTATATAAATAATTTTGACGCGTTACATTATTAATTTATAAATGAAAAGTGTGAAATGAGTAAGATATTGAAATATTGTTACCTGCGTTGAGCACATAGCTCTCTATGTTCTATCATTCTCGATGGATCCCTCAAGGCCCACCTGCCATTATTTCTCTCCATTTTCGCGTTGATTTCAATTTGGTCGGTTGGATCGCTCAACTGGGTAAGTGACCTGCCTGATTGGTCTATCGATTGCAATACACGTGCTTGTTATCTGTTCGATGGAATTCCTAGTTTGAAATTACGAGCTCGATGGGCAATACAGAGTGAACTCTTGGGAAGCTTCGTTGGACTACTGAGTGTCGCAGTCGGTCTTCGATGAACATGAATTTCGACCGCAGTTGATGTCGAAACATCGGTTAGCATGCACGAGGAGACCGATCTGGCGTTCAGCAAATAGGATACTGAGCAACTGTACATGCCCATAACCTGTTTGATGAAATTCCAGTGTGAGATGTTGAGTTTGTACGTGCAATTATATAGAAGGTGTGTGAGGAAGGTGGCGGTGTCTCACTTGAATCCTTTGCCACTCTCTAATAAGTTTGTGTGCTCTCTGTGTTTGATGGTTTTCTGGTGGTTTTAGTTGGGTTTCGACAAAATGAGTTTGGAATGGTGAAAATCCGGCACTCTTCAACGTCACTCTATTTCTGAAAACACAGCGTCGTCTTTCACCGCTCTTCCCTCGACGCTCAATAGCAAACCCTAGTAATGCACCTCCCATGTTGATGCAACTATCATCCGCTAGATTCAACTTTTTTGCACTACAGATTATCTCGAGTTGGGTGGCGTTTCCTTCCCCGCAGTACACGCAATTCTCCCGCAAATTTCTGTGTCTTGATTCGTTTCTTGTTTCTTCAAGAAAGGAAGTCTATGCTTAGTTTCTTGGAAAGATTTTCCTTCATTAATAGAAGATGAACTGGAAACAAAGGGGAAAAGAAGAAATTATCTATGTTCCCAGTGTTGCGATTCTTTTTATTGTGTGGAAAAGTTCCAAACTTTGTACGTGATTCAAGAGAATGATCAGTTGGGCATGTTATTTTCAAGGTATTACTTTCTTGGATCATCCTTTTTGCTGCCCCTTTCCTCGATTCCAATAATTGGTTGAGTTCACGACTTTTGTGTGTGTGTGTGTGTGTCTCTCTCTCTCTCTCTCTCTCTCTCTAGGGGATCATGGGCATGTATGTCAACGAAGCCGAAAAAAAGTTCACAGTAAATGGTTAATAGATTTCGAGCTGTCTCGTTGTTAGACATTTGGTATCACAATGCGTCATGCTGTGCTTCTGAAACATGTGGCTGCAGTTGTTAGATACCAAAAGGATTCTCTCAGAGCATTTGAGATCTTCAATTCTGTTAGAAAAGAAGATGGCTTCAAGCACAGTTGTCGACTTACAAACGCATGATTGAAAAGCTCGGGTTTCACGGGGAGTTTGAGGGTACTGATAATTTGCTGGCAAAGGCGAGATCAACATTGATAGTGGTTTACTTGAAGGAGTCTAGATTGGGGGCATGAGAAGTTATGGAAGGAAGGGCAGATTCAGGAAGCCGTCAATATGTTTGAGAGGATGGATTTCTACAGTTGTGAACCGTCGGTCCAATCTCACAATGCAGTCATGGATATACATATTGAACATGATTATTTTTTTGTCAAGCCCATAAAGTGTATCTGAGGATGAGTGATAAAGGGATCACTCCAGATGTGTACATTTTGACAATCAGGATAAAGTCCTTTCGTCGGACAGGTAGGCCTCATGCTGCTCTAAGATTTCCCCGAATATGACTTCTTAGGGTTGTGATCACAACGCTGTTGCATATGTAGTTTGATTGGCGGGTTCTAGGTAGAGAATTATCGATGTGAGGCATATGAATTGTTTCTTGAGATGGCTTAGTTTAGATATTAATCCTGATATCACAATATTCAGTAAGCTTATTCATGTACTTTGCAAGAATGGGGACGTCAAGGAGAGCAAAACGCTTTTCGCCAATCTCCTGAAGATTGAGTCCAAATTTGTTCATGCTAAATATTTTCATTCAGGGACTTTGCAGAAAGGTGCTCTTGTTGAGTAGCATTATAAGGTTTCTCATACGATATCAACATGTAATATCATGATTAAATCCTTTTTCTGGGAAATTACTTATCAATCTACAGTGAAGCTTTCTTGTGAGATGAGTGTCACAGGTTACCTGCCCGACGGTTACACATTGTGTGATGATTGATGGATGTTCTAAAATAGAGGATGCTGGCTCTGGATATAACCTTCTACTCAAAAAAAATTGAGAAGGGTTTTATTCCAGAGCTTGCGTCATTTGGTCGAGTAATAAATTTCCATTGTGTGAAGCATAGGGTTGCTGTTAGGGTCATTCGCCATTTGATTTGCAAGAGTATCAGTCCTGAGGTATAAACACTATTTTTAGGCTGACAAAAGAAGAAGACCACGCCTGAGATTGTTGTCAAAGACTCATTGAAGAAAAGCCATATAACTTGTTATTTTTATGAACACTGTCATGAGGGTGTCCAAGATAAAAAAGATGCTAAGGAAGATGCTTCCTAGTAGATGCTCACACGATCGGAAGAAGATGTCTGTTGTTGATACATTGATGCCTTGAGAGCATGTGACTGTTTGACATTTTGCATGATTTTAATGCCAACCTTGCGAAGCCTCAATTGCTATTGCCATGTAATGAAAGGTCTACTGGCTTGTTGACAAGGAAGACATTCAACAGGATTGTATGAGGATGTGGCGACCACCTGATATTATGTCGAACTGCATGAGCATTCATTCATGCAACCAGCTCTTGTCATAGCCTGCTCTTTTGTTTGTCGAAAGAATTCATAACATGTCAGCAAGCTCCTTCCAATGAGGATCCTGTGTGTGTGCTTCCTTCAGGCCGAGTCCATCTTCACTAGCTCAACTCTGTGTACCATGAAACTAGGGTAAGGTCTTAGCTACCTCTTGGTAATTTACATTCTCATTCTAGCGGAAAAAGGAAAAGGATGTTTTTCGATCTCATAGTGCCCCATATAATGCTCAGTCTGTTTATTGCATTACTCTTTTCCTCCCCCCTTCCCTAGTCATAGTTCCCATATATCAGAAAGCTCTGTACAGAGAATCCTGTCCATATTGCTCTTCAGGCTGAGTTCACCAGATATTGAGATTCAGCTCATGTATGCGCTCAAACTTGGGTAAGGCTCTATGCTATGTCTTGGTTTATTTCCTCATTTCTCTCTGTAAAAGAAAAGGCAGGTGGTTTTGATTTGTAGATATTTTAGTGCTGTGTTTTTTTGTCACTCCATTTAATGTAGAAATTCTTATTATTCTCTAAGAATAAACTACATTTATGCCCAGATAATCTTATCAGACTTTATAAACTTCTACCTACGCTGCTTAGAGAAATATGGCAATGTCCCTCTCCTCTTTACTGTTGTCTCTCTTTTCTTGGACGGAGTATATGAAGTTTATAGATATAGTTTCTTGAGGGGCTTCAGTGATTTGGAATGAGTGGTGCAGTAATTTTGCTTTCACTATTTTCATTAATTTTTGCATTACACTTCAGACTCATCTGTTCACATTCTCGATTGATGAGGTTGCAGCATATTTCAAGTTGGTCTACATGGAAAATGAATCACAGTGGATCCTGTACAATTTACTAACAAGCAGGCCAGTCAATGGAGAAGGATGGACCAAGGACTGGAGTACTAGGCTTGCTAAAATGAGATTGTGCCCTCAACTCCGCTGACATAGTGCTTCAAGGCTATATGAAGCATAAGAACGAGAACTTTTGCCGGTTGGTCATATGGAAGTGAAATTGTGTTTCGTAAGAACTGTGAGATGTGGTGGACAGAATTATTTACATGCCCAAGAAGTCATGGATAGTAAATCACATGTCATATTTGCTCAGCACTGTCCAAGTTTATTTCCTCGAGCTTCCCGTAATCCTGTATAATTTGCTTTACAGATTGCTATCGGCTTACCAAGACATGAATTGGGTTTCATTCACATACACGTGGAAGTATATACCTCTTCATCGCATACATCTAAAATGCTAAACGTCCGTTTAAGAGTCTGTGATGTTCCATCCTTACAAAGCAAATCAACGCGATTGTCGATGGTGTATTTCCTTCTGTGAGAAAGAGCATAATGATAACACAAGTTTGAAGCCTCAAGCTTCAGTCTTGCTCCCTGGCTAGGATTTATTGTTGGCGATGACTCGTAGAGGCAGCAATTTTTTGTCAAAAGAATTATTTGGAGCAGCTTCGTGGTCTTGAGTCAGTTTCCCGAATCGAGCCATCCCTGCTGTTTGCCAGGGACATAAGCCACGGCAAGAGCACGAAGAGAGATATGTCGCTCGCACAAAAGATAATTATTCTCTTGAGAGAGAAATAAAGACCATATCTATGGTTTCCCTTAATGAAGTTGGTACAATTACATTGATTACTAATCAATCAAGAAACTCGTGATTGTTTGTGATAATTGCACTATCCATGAAAACCAGCGGACTTTACATTATCAGCAGTGAAGTATAGATGCTTTTGACGCGGTTGGATATGAATGAAGAATGGAGTGCAAAAATTTATATTGATGGATGGAGAATAGAGTTTTATAATTTATGTTTTATATTACGTGGTTGAACTCTTTATTATTTATAATTGCATGTGATACGTTTGAATTTTTCATCATTTATAGTTATACGTCGCCCGCGTGTTTGGCAGATAGGGATTTATTTTGATCATCTTTTACTTTGAGTCTTGTTGTTTTTTTTTTTTGATAACGGGGTGTCCAGCCGTACAGAGAGCTTACGCTCAAACCGACGGCGACCGACTAATCCCCGGGGAGGCACCGCAGGACCCCACACCACGGAGCTCCCGGGTAAGGACACCTGGCCCAGGATCGTGCTTTCCAGGTGAGCCTATTTGCTCCGAGTCATTTTGTTGTTCATATTATTTTGTGTAAAAAATGAAATAAAAAAAATAGGTTCTCGGTAGACCCTGGACCTGGATCGGAAAAATAGGGCAAGTTCTAGAACCGGTTCCAAAAATGCAGAGTACGTTTCGGATTTGAAAAACTGAGAATCGATTATAAAGGATAGTTTCAGGTTCCAGATCTGAAACCATCAACCTTGAACTGATCACCCTAATTTGGTGGAAATCAAATCGCCAAACTTCGGAAATGTTTGTTAATTCATGCAAGCACTTTGAGATCCCGTGCCACTGCCAGCGACAATCCAGACAGAAATGTCGAAGGTCAAAATTGACGCTACATGCTATGACGGTCAAAGAACAGATGACCCGCTCAGCTTCTTCGATCTCCCCTTTCTTCTTTTTCAATAGCTTTTATCTCGTCTTCTTTAACAAGCAAGGATTTTAGAAGTGTTTATATGCTTCTTTACCGATCTTGGGGCAAAGTGAAGGAAAAGTTTTGAACGCAGCTTTTGGGAAACTTGATGTGGGGAAAAAAAAACTGTAGGGGCAGAAACTATTTTTATATTTTGCTTAGAATAACGGAGCATTAAAAGAAACCCTTCAACCTTTTCAAAAATTACGAAGGTGAATGATGGCAAGAAAAGCTCACATTATTCAATATGCAAGTCTATCATAATTCTTCCATAATCTTATTGCAACATATGAGATGACCCAGATCTAAAGACAAGACATTACATGAAAAGGACACATCTTGATTGTTCTATATGCTTAAAATCGGAATTGAATGTAGGCAATGTCACCTAACACAGCAAACATACAAAACTGCATTAACCTTTATTTTTGGAGATCCACTTATAGAATTGAGATTTTGTGTACAAATATATAATACATTCATGTAAGGTTTTCTTAATATAGGCTTATATTAATTGAGATTGTACTTTACCGTTTTATGGGATAAAGTTACCGTTTACTAGGTGGATCTAACTAAGAATAAAGAAAGATTTTAAAAAATTTTTAACCATCTCTAATATGGATCTAGTATTGTGTAAGCCGAGTTGAGTTTGGCATGTGAAGAGAAGGTCTAGCTGAAAACTCTATAAATATCGCTCAAGTCCCTCCTTTAACCCTAATAAACTCATAACAACCTCATATAAGAAATGATTATGAATTGGCATTGTGGGTGGCTATCTCATTAAGCCAAGGATAAGAGGAGAAACATTGAGATTTGGATCATCACTATTCCGCATCAAGAATGATGGATTCCAAATCAGATGCATAAATTTCTTTAAATCATTACTATATTTCTAAATTCTATTATGTTGATCTTGAAAGTGCTGTTCTAAGGTTTCCAGCGGCTTATAGGTATAGTTCAATCATT
>JAGVVM010015652.1:0-21052 GCA_019149425.1 Psidium friedrichsthalianum | reverse complement strand
TTCAATTTCCTGCCGGATCAATTCCGCCGGATTTTCACGTTTGAATCTGTATCTTTGAAGCTCTCTCTCTCGAGTCGACCTCTAACAGCGGTCATGCCTGCCGTGGCTAGGATGACGGCGGATCTGCTGCTTGCAGTTGCGGCCATGGAGTGAGCAATGACGGAGGCAAAGCTCGATGCAAATCCGGATCTAGACGAGCATGACTCGAGTATAGATCTGGACGAGCGTCAAAGGAAAGGCGGGTAGGCATGACGGCAAGTCTATGAATAACCGCGGTCGTTCGCGGCCGCGTCAGCAGCCACTGGTCGTGAGATGAAAACATCCACCGCGACGTGGCGGTAATAAATCACTGAATATTTTTCTTTCTCCTTCTCTCGCATTTGATTTCTTCTTCAACTCACTTCTTTTGCTTTAATCGTCTTCATTCTCGCTGTCGCGGCTCCAGGAAAAGAGGAAGGCCTGGAGCATCCGTCGTGAAAACTTGATCTTACGATCATAGCTGTTGAGCTTGAGCTCGTGGCCATGGACCCTTTTTTCTCATTTGACTCGAGAACTTGAAAGGAACCGCTCCAGCTCGAGTCGAGACCACGGGCTCTTTTTTCCTTAAAACAAAACCGGACTCTTGAGCTGGCGACCATGACTGTCGGATCCAAGCAAGAGGGCGGCGAGCACCGTGGTCAATGTCGACAGGGTGGTCCGAGGCGGCGGAGCAACGATCAACGGTATGGGAGGGCCGTAGCCGGTGGTGAGAAGGGTTTGGGTGAGTTTTTTAGACTGCGTTTGGTCACATGCTTATTTTTCAATTTTCTACGTTGCTGATGTGCCACTTATCCGCCGCCATCCATGCGGGAAAAAGACGAGCCATGTCAAAAAAAAAATCAAGAGCAAAGATTACAAATCACGAGAAAAATGATATCGCGGAACAATTTTGTTGTTTTGAACGATTTTAGTTGAGAGATTACCATGAAAGTTTTAAAGTTTTCAAAAGTACAATTAAGTTCTAACTTGAAAAACGAAAAATTATAACGTAAAACTTTTTTATTATTTTCTCTTTCCTACGTAATATTCATCATTTATCTTTTTCAAATTTTACATAAATTAGATTAAATATACTAAGAAGAGTAATTTTTTTCCTCTAAAAAACCAAATAACAAACAAAGAAAAAAAAGGAACAAGTCCTTGCTAGTGGCTACCGCCACAATTGCTAGGAAGGGCCAATGGAGGTCGCTTGTGCCTTCTTGAAGCCTGACAACCCTCATTGACTCTTTGTGATGGCTCGTCCAGATCTAAGTGAGGGTTGGCTGCGAGCATCGGCAAACCCAGGCGAGGGCCAGTTACACTTCGCTCAAAATCTGGCGAGGGTCGCGCCCTCTCCCAAATCTAGGTCATGAGGCCCTCATCAGGCTTGGATAAGGGCTAGGTGACCTCCTCTAGCCTTCCTGACTATGTGGCAAGGACCACGATCATTGGCACTCATGGTGTGAGTTTGCATGGGTTTCTTTTTAAAAATTTATAATCTAATTTAGTTTGTATTTCTTTTTTCATAATTTTGAATACTTTTCTTGACGCGTTCACTTAGTAAACGCTACATTATCGTCACTGTCTTAAGAAAGTAATAAAACGAGACACGTCAGCAATTTTCAAGGGCTGGATTGAATTGTCTTGAAAAATTTTAAGATTTAATTAATTTTTTATGAAATTTTTACGAGGCAATTATTTTTTTCGTATAAAGTTTAGAACTTTCAGTATATTTAATTTAATTAAATAATACAACGGTGTTGCAATTTTTTTTTTAAGTAAAGCATAGCGATGGAGATCACGTGCGATGTCTATCATTATCTGTAGCATCGACACTTCTCTTAGGTGGTGCATGTCCGGACACGCGTCCGACAACCGACCTCGGTCCGACAGCGTCCGACACTCGTGCCCACGTGTTAGGATTTCGACACTTGGTAAAGCTGTGTCGGAACGCGTGTCCCCTGCGTGTCCAGCGTTATCGGAAACGACCATTAAAAAAAAAGATAAAAATTTGGAACCTTGTCGGTTTTGAAGATGGTTACAAAAGCGGTGCAATCGAAGGAAAAAGTTCATTAGATAGAACTCGAAATCCATAAGAAAAGGAAAAATAAGGAGATCTCATAAAACTTCTTGGTTTCCATTGCGCTCAAGAGCTTGAAGAATTAACATCGATGGAGGTTCATGGAGGGACAAGCTAAATGGTGGCGGTGGGCGATGGGTATGCAGAGACTCCTCTGGGCCTGTTGGATGAAGGGAGCAGCGAGGTCTGTGAATGTCCGATCTCCCCTCATGCCGAAAACCGTAGCGTCTGTTATTGATGCTTTGAAGTGCCGAACTCACGTGTGATGTTTGCCAGACAAAGTGTTGAAGAGATAAATTGGTTGTCGGACAGTATCTATTTGGGGCAAAGCTCTAGGCAAGCTATATATCATGAGAAGTACAAGCGTTGATCAGGAGTGCTCACTTGTTTAAAAGTGAAAAGGTTATGGCTTAAACCATTGTGCACGGGACCCAAAACAAGATTGCAGATTGGGTGTTAAAGCGCATTTTATAATACTCTCCTACCTGATTAAGGTTTTAACCCACCTCAAGCCCTTTGAAATTTGTTATGCTCAAAGTATTAGATATAGTTTTTTTGATTTTTTAATACTTTTCTTACAAATACTTTTTTAAACGCTAACGCTACATCATCCTGTCTTAAGAAAGTAATAAAACGAGACACGTCAGCAATTTTCAAGGGCTCGATTGAATTATCTTGAAAAATTTTAAGATTTAATTATATTTTTTATGAAATTTTTACGAGGCAATTATTTTTTTCGTGGTAAAGTTTAGAACTTTCAGTATATTTAATTTTAATTAAATAATACAACGGTGTTGCAATTATTTTTTAAGTAAAAGTACAGCGATGGAGATCACGTGCGATGTCTATCGTTACAAATCTGTAGTGGCGTCGACAAAAGTTCAAACGAAAGTTTTCCAAACCGCGTCGCGAATCAAAACAGAGCGCGCACGAGCGGACACGGCCCTACACTGCCGAATTTTGCCTTCTCGAATCGCCTTATCCCTCTCTCTCTCTCTCCCCCCCACTTCCAATGTCATCTCCCCTGCTTCCCCTCTTCTCATCCCCCTCTCGCCATCTCCGGACGCCGCCGCCGCCGGGTACTTTCTGAACCGCCGCCCCTGCAATGGGTTCCTCCGAGGCGGCGCTCCTCCTCCTACTCCTCTGCTCCCTACTCACTCCGTCGGCCCCCTTGGGCTTCCACTGCTCCAACTCCTCCGCCGCCGCCGCCACGTGCCTGTCCCTCGCCGGGTACGTATCCCCGAACGCCACCACGCTCGCCGCCGTCCAAGCCCTCTTCCAGGTCAAGCACCTCCGCTCCATCCTCGGGGCCAACAACCTCAACCTCTCCACCCTTCCCAACTCCACCGTCAGCTCCCAGCAGACCATCGTCGTCCCCTTCAACTGCTCCTGCTCCAACTCCACCGGCTTCTCCTACCGGCGTCCCGTCTACACCGTCCAGAAAGGCGACGGGCTAGACCACATTGCCCGTGACGTTTTCTCCAATCTGGTCGTCTATCAGGACATTCAGCAAGCGAATGGGATCGTCAACGCGAGCTTGATCGAGGTGGGGCAGAAGCTGTGGGTCCCTTTGCCCTGTAGCTGCGACGACGTGGGCGGCGAGGAGGCGGTACACTATGCTCACGTTGTGGCCGCCGGGAGCTCCGTGTCGGCGATCGCAATGGAGTTCAACGTGCCTGAGAGCACGCTGATGGCCATCAACGGGATCCCGGAAAATCGGAGCATTCAGGCCGGGCAGGTTCTTGATGTTCCTCTCAAAGGTCCTTGCTTTTTTCATTGACTTAAGTCCTTTATTCATTTTCTATTGTCCATGGTTTTGAACCCTTCCTTTTGAGCCTAAAGAAGCGAAGACTTCAGAGACTTTTTGAATTGGCCTTTCGTTCTTTTTGCTGGCTTTTAGCTGTTGTCGTGATGCGGTGAAGGAGGGAGAGTCTGGTGTAGGTGGGACCCACTTTGCATTATCAAAGAAAGGAAAGTAGTCGCATTGTTCCCTCTTGATGTTCCTCTTAAATGGAGGGACTGCACCGGATTGGGTGGTTCAGATTGTATTTGGTTGGATCTTGCATGCACCTGGTGCGTCTACAACATAGCTCCTCCTTATGCAATGCCCTGTTCGATGAGATATTCCTCAGAATCTTAGATGGGCAATTTGTGGTGAGACATGAAATGCCTTTTCAGATTGGGGGGTGAAGATTGGGGATGGAATGTTTGTAAATGAGAGATGCAACGAGAGTTGTGATACTTTGAGATCCCCGGGTGTAGTACGGGGTAGAAGAAAACTGGATAGGACTTGATCCTTGAGGTTTTCTGCTTGTGCTTTTGATTTACATGCATTGATCTTGCTTGGAGGATCCGCCAGAACTAGCATGTGTTTAAGTGAAGTAAGATGAGTGAGTTTGGCCGCTTCCCAGGGTGAAGATTGGATGTATCTTTGAGTTTTTGGATTGATTCGCTTGATAATTGTGTTCGAATGGTTAGATCTATTGACAGGATTATAGGGTAAATCTATGACTTCGGGGAAAACAATGGCGGGGCCTTGCAGTGCCTCCCACCATGTGATCTGCGCGAATGATGTTGGCTAGTAGTGAGCTGTAAAATTATTCAGCTCTTGCGTGGTCCCTTGTCAAACTCTGATTTAGCCACAAGTAGGAATTCTCCAGAATTTAATAGAACGATGTGATAGCCTATGTCACATTAAAGTGGTTGTAACTGGTATCTCCCTTGATAGATTTAATTGGTCATTGGCTCTTTGATGTTATTGAAATTGAAGTCTAGAAATATTTTCCTTTAAGGCAGTTGAGTCCTTATATTGCTTCTCCTTTCGGAAGACATTTGCAAGGGCTAGTCTGAAATTCAGCTATTGCTTCTGACTATGGAAGTTTAGTGGAGGAAGACAGAGAGAGGAGAGAGGAAGTTCCGACAGTCTAAATAGGCCCCATTGCTTGCTTGACCCAGTTCTATTGAGTCTTTAACACCGGAGATGGAGTTTAACTCAAAATCCAAGTATGATGCCTGAATGTGCAAAAGGGTTCTCTCCATGAGGCAGTTCTCTGCTGACCCTCATTTGCCACATTATGCTTGTTGGTCAGACTCCGTACGAAGATACTCGTTCTAAGTAACATTAGCATAGCTCTATGAATTGGCTATTCTGATTGATCATTTTAAGCTTCATGACCCACCAACATTATGGTTTACGATTTAATTGCCAGATGTCTTGTAGATAGTTCTTGATCCATGAACATTATTGTTTAAGACTCAATTGCCCCATGTCCTATAGATAGTTTGAGATGCTTCCTGCCTGTGCTGCTCCATTGTTAGTAAGCTTAATTTTTTGGGTAACCTCGTACTCTAATCTTTAACAGCAGTACTGATGAATTCTCTGATTCTGTATGCAGCTTGTACATCTGCAATAAGGAATGACTCGCTGGACTCCTATTTACGCGTTGCTAATGGAACTTATGTCTTAACCGCTAACAATTGTGTGAAGTGCACCTGTGACGCAGCAAATAGCTGGACGTCAGTATTATCATTCCATAATTTCTTTAGATCCATGTCTTTCTTGTGGACAATCTTCCGGGAATTCTTCTCTTGCTATACAATCTCACAGAATTTATTATTCATTTCCCTGTACGTGAACAGATTAGATTGCCAGCCATCCCAGCTTAAGCCGTCCAATTGGTCGCTCTGCCCCTTAACGCAATGCGAGGGTTCAAACTTATCCCTGGGCAACTCAACTTCGACATCTTGTAACCGCACAACCTGTGCCTATGCTGGTTATACTAACCAGACTATTCTAACGGAGCTTGTCACCAATACCACTTGTCCGGGTAAATACTCGAAATTCATGAAGGTTATGAAGTAATGAACTTGATGAAGAGATCGCTTCACCTACCCCATAGTTTGCATTTGTTTTGCATAGCCTACTAAAAGCTTCATATTTTTTACATAACTGTTATTCTTGATCGTTGATTTTTCCTTCAATTTTTTAATATAAAAAATGGAAAAAATTGAAATATTTATACAAAAATACTGGACTGTACCTTTCCCAAATTGATGCAAAAGACCTTTGTCTGGAGCTTGCTTTGCATTGTTTTTGGATGTGCACTATGGCCACAAAGTTTTTCTCTTGCGATGCACTGCATGCCCTTTAGATTTGCCAAATAAAACATAAGATTCGACACTGAGCTAAAATGATGGAAATTGCTGCTGGAATCAATTGTTTTGTAGAATTGTCGACTATCCCTATACCTGACTGGTATCAATAAGGTCGAATTGTTTACTTTTTATACTCTCTTCCTCTGTAAATTACTGAACGTCTCTCATTGTGATGGCAGTCCGCAACTTTACTAATATTTTGGGGGCTTGTTTTGTAACAGTTGAAAATAACTTCGCCGCGAAGGACAGTTTTAGAGCATTTAGCTGGAACTTCTTCCTGATTTTGATCGTGCCTCTGATCTCTTTCCATCACCTTAAATGAGGAATTGGTATCGGAGACTGTCGCCCTCAACCTCGCTTGTATGCCTGTCGCCTTCGATACATGCCGGGATGTTTGTTATTGCTGCGCATGTCACTGAAATGTAAGGTGCCTGTTTTATATTTTGGCGTTTTGTACCATAAAATTGTAGCTTCCCACGTCCTGATGGAAAATTCGATTCTTCTTTTTTTGGGTTCCATTCTTAGATGGCTAGGAGTTGTGCAATGTTGAAACTCTATTCTGCCTTCCGAGAATTCGATGTCGTTGTCGCCGATGTGTCCAGACTCGTGATTTTTTTTTGGCAACGTGTGCAATTTTCCTCTTCAATTTGAAACCCGGTTCCATGACGAAAACTTTGATTGAATTGTATCTCATTGCATGAGTCGCTTTGAGTTGTAGATCAATGGTTGTATCCGCGAATTCAGGGCAAACGAGAATTCTTGTGCTCCGAAAAAAAGTTCATCATATGATCAAAGATTGTTTAGTGCAAATTATGACTTCACTCAGTAAGAGAAGGGGAAGAAAAATTGCTGAGCTTGGAATACAAAGGGCAAATTTTGATGATGCACACTCATTTCCGTCTTCATGGAGAGACATAATCTGTTGGCCATAAGGCTCAAACAGCTCGGCAAAGAACCCCTTCTTTCTCTTAGGGTTCCATCCCATGTCTCTGCACAGTTGATCATTGTACCAAATGTGAAGTGCACCGATGCAGGATCTTCCGTAGTATTGACCTGAAGATCGCTTCATGTACTTGTCCCACTCTTCTATATCCTCCTCCATCTTCTCAATGGAAGGTAGCTTGAATGTGCTGGTGAGAAGCTCGGCTAGCCACCGGCACCGTATCTCCGACGTGTACAAGTTGGTGAGGCTTTCCGAGAACCCAATCACTGCCAGTTGGGGAATCCGAGGATGAATGCATTCCCTGAATGGATGGGATCACATAATTGAGTCCAAGCAAATAACTATAGAGAAACAACTCAGGCTGCTCATCTTTTTGCTGAATTTTCCATAGGAGGAGGAGTTCTTGGGCAATACCTGTATAGTGGAACTATTGAATTGGGAGATCCAGATAAGCAGTCCTGAAACAGTTGTGACTCAAACACATCTATGAGCTTCTTTTCGCCTCTAAACCCGGTCGCGAGGATGACCAATTCTGAATTCAGAGGCTCGACCTCTCCGTCGATCAAAATCCCACGCTTGCAGAACCCGAATTCCGGGGCCTTCTTCAAGATTATGCTTCCCTCTTCCACTCTGTCATAGAACTTTTCAGGTACTGTCGAGATCAAGCAGGAGCTGATTTCTTGGAGGAAACTGTGTTTCGGCACCATCCCGAACTTCTTCAACGGAAGCTTTCGCTTTATGTCAGTTTCGACGAACTTGGACACCGCCCATCTCTGTCATTGAAGAGGATGATATTACACGAATAGCATGCATCATATTACGGATATAAAATCTCATCGGAGTGATTCCGAATCCAAATTCATTACTGCATGTGAATAATTCTGAGTCCAGTTTCTGTGACCAAATCACTGGCTCGGAAGAAATTCCCCTTGCAGCTCTAAGTAAGAAGGCGCCATTGGAATAAACAATTCTCTGTGAGAAGAAGTTGCAAATGATCTTACAAGGGGCGATGAAAGCGTGGCCAAGAGGCTCAGCAGAAGCCCTCTCCCCGCTTATGCACAAGGAGCTCCGAGAAGCGGGTGAGGTAGAGAAGTGCAGCGGCACGCCCCACGGTATATAATCCGGCACGTTCCAGTGTTCCGTTTTGTACAACACCGTGCAAGGTCGCTCCACTCCTGCCGGACGAGAAAATTTCAGCAAAAATGAAGCTGCCGCGAATCCGCACTTGTGAGTACGCCGGAGTCGGAGGAGCGACTTGCACAAGGTGAAGAAAATGCGACGACGCCTCACGACTACGCTTCAGTTTACTGGTAGGGAAGAGTTTCGGACTTACCATTAACAGTTGAGCACTCCATGGCAATGTCCAATGCGGATTTCTGCAGCCCGACGACCACCACTCTCTTGCCTCCGACAAACTCCCTCGCAGCTTGATCGTCCATAGCGGCGTAGTCCATGGAGTGGATCACCTTGCCATGGAACGCCTCCGGGCCTCCGTTTGGTGGAAACTCCGGTATGTTCGGGATGCCGCTGAATCGCCCGACGCAAAGCACCACAAAGGCCACTTCATACGTCTGTCAATGTCATTAGATGGTCAAGTACGAATACTAAGAAACCGAGCAATCATTAACGCCAAAACGGACATGAAACTTCAACGGATTGCCGGTCTGAATTGTATTGGCATGAGAAGTAACATGAATTTCCACTAGGAGAGTAACTGCCAATTATGCAATAGCACAGAGCCCACGTATACCTCAGTTTCAAGGCTCAACAATCCTGCACCCTGATCTTCCACTTTCCGCCCGAGCCGAATGGCCTGCCGTCACCGCCCCACAGGCTCCACGACCGCATCGCCTCGCCAGGCGGCCCGTCGTAACCGATGCTGAGGACCCTGGCGCCGAACTTGATGTGCTTGAGCAGGTCGAAGTGGCGGGCGTACGACTTGACGTACCCGAGAACTTGATGCGCATCGGGGAAATCCTCGACAACCGAGTCTGGCCAAGGGAAGTCCGAGAACTGGAAGGCCGGCTTGGGGGTCTGGAGCTTCGTGGTCTCCAAGGTCTTGGTCCAGACCCCTCCGAGGCCAGTTTGGGACTCGAAGACGATGGGTTGGAGACCCTTTGAGAGGGTGTATTTGCAGGCCAGGAGGCCGCTGATCCCGGCACCGACTATGGCTATCTTCTTCGTCTCCATCTTTACTTTCTTCACGCGGCCCGCGTGAAGAAAGTCAGATGGAGACGAAGAAGATAGCCATAGTCGGTGCCGGGATCAGCGGCCTCCTGGCCTGCAAATACACCCTCTCAAAGGGTCTCCACCCATCGTCTTCGAGTCCCAAACTGGCCTCGGAGGGTCTGGACCAAGACCTTGGAGACCACGAAGCTCCAGACCCCCAAGCCGGCCTTCCAGTTCTCGGACTTCCCTTGGCCAGACTCGGTTGTCGAGGATTTCCCCGATGCGCATCAAGTTCTCGGGTACGTCAAGTCGTACGCCCGCCACTTCGACCTGCTCAAGCACATCAAGTTCGGCGCCAGGGTCCTCAGCATCGTTACGACGGGCCGCCTGGCGAGGCGATGCGGTCGTGGAGCCTGTGGGGCGGTGACGGCAGGCCATTCGGCTCGGGCGGAAAGTGGAAGATCAGGGTGCAGGATTGTTTGAGCCTTGAAACTGAGGTATACGTGGGCTCTGTGCTATTGCATAATTGGCAGTTACTCTTCCTAGTGGAAATCTCATGTTACTTTCTCATGCCAATACAATTCAGACCGGCAATCCGTTTGAAGTTTCATGTCCGTTTTGGGTTAATGATTGCTCGGTTTCTTAGTATTCGTACTTGACCATCTAATGACATTGACAGACGTATGAAGTGGCCTTTGTGGTGCTTTGCGTCGGGCGATTCAGCGGCATCCCGAACATACCGGAGTTTCCACCAACGGAGGCCCGGAGGCGTTCCATGGCAAGGTGATCCACTCCATGGACTACGCCGCTATGGACGATCAAGCTGCGAGGGAGTTTGTCGGAGGCAAGAGAGTGGTGGTCGTCGGGCTGCAGAAATCCGCATTGGACATTGCCATGGAGTGCTCACTGTTAATGGTAAGTCCGAAACTCTTCCCTACCAGTAACTGAAGCGTAGTCGTGAGGCGTCGTCGCATTTTCTTCACCTTGTGCAAGTCGCTCCTCCGACTCCGCGTACTCACAAGTGCGGATTCGCGGCAGCTTCATTTTTGCTGAAATTTTCTCGTCCGGCAGGAGTGGAGCGACCTTGCACGGTGTTGTACAAAACGGAACACTGGAACGTGCCGGATTATCTACCGTGGGGCGTGCCGCTTGCACTTCTCTACCTCACCCGCTTCTCGGAGCTCCTTGTGCATAAGCCGGGAGAGGGCTTTCTGCTGAGCCTCTTGGCCACGCTTTCATCGCCCCTTGTAAGATCATTTGCAACTTCTTCTCACAGAGAATTGTTTATTCCAATGGCGCCTTCTTACTTAGAGCTGCAAGGGGAATTTCTTTCCGAGCCAGTGATTTTGGTCACAGAAACTTGGACTCAGAATTATTCACATGCAGTAATGAATTTGGATTCGGAATCACTCCGATGAGATTTTATATCCGTAATATGATGCTGCTATTCGTGTAATATCATCCTCTTCAATGACAGAGATGGGCGGTGTCCAAGTTCGTCGAAACTGACATAAAGCGAAAGCTTCCGTTGAAGAAGTTCGGGATGGTGCCGAAACACAGTTTCCTCCAGAAATCAGCTCCTGCTTGATCTCGACAGTACCTGAAAAGTTCTATGACAGAGTGGAAGAGGGAAGCATAATCTTGAAGAAGGCCCCGAATTCGGGTTCTGCAAGCGTGGGATTTTGATCGACGGAGAGGTCGAGCCTCTGAATTCAGAATTGGTCATCCTCGCGACCGGGTTTAGAGGCGAAAAGAAGCTCATAGATGTGTTTGAGTCACAACTGTTTCAGGACTGCTTATCTGGATCTCCCAATTCAATAGTTCCACTATACAGGTATTGCCCAAGAACTCCCTCCTCCTATGGAAAATTCAGCAAAAAGATGAGCAGCCTGAGTTGTTTCTCTATAGTTATTTGCTTGGACTCAATTATGTGATCCCATCCATTCAGGGAATGCATTCATCCTCGGATTCCCCAACTGGCAGTGATTGGGTTCTCGGAAAGCCTCACCAACTTGTACACGTCGGAGATACGTGCCGGTGGCTAGCCGAGCTTCTCACCAGCACATTCAAGCTACCTTCCATTGAGAAGATGGAGGAGGATATAGAAGAGTGGGACAAGTACATGAAGCGATCTTCAGGTCAATACTACGGAAGATCCTGCATCGGTGCACTTCACATTTGGTACAATGATCAACTGTGCAGAGACATGGGATGGAACCCTAAGAGAAAGAAGGGGTTCTTTGCCGAGCTGTTTGAGCCTTATGGCCCAACAGATTATGTCTCTCCATGAAGACGGAAATGAGTGTGCATCATCAAAATTTGCCCTTTGTATTCCAAGCTCAGCAATTTTTCTTCCCCTTCTCTTACTGATGTGAAGTCATAATTTGCACTAAACAATCTTTGATCATATGATGAACTTTTTTTCGGAGCACAAGAATTCTCGTTTGCCCTGAATTCGCGGATACAACCATTGATCTACAACCTCAAAGCGACTCATGCATGAGATACAATTCAATCAAAGTTTTCGTCATGGAACCGGGTTTCAAATTGAAGAGGAAAATTGCACACGTTGCCAAAAAAAATCACGAGTCTGGACACATCGGCGACAACGACATCGAATTCTCGGAGGCAGATAGAGTTTCAACATTGCACAACTCCTAGCCATCTAAGAATGGAACCCAAAAAAAGAAGAATCGAATTTTCCATCAGGACGTGGGAAGCTACAATTTTATGGTACAAAAACGCCAAAATATAAAACAGGCACCTTACATTTCAGTGACATGCGCAGCAATAACAAACATCCCGGCATGTATCGAAGGCGACAGGCATACAAGCGAGGTTGAGGGCGACAGTCTCCGATACCAATTTCCTCATTTAAGGTGATGGAAAGAGATCAGAGGCACGATCAAAATCAGGAAGAAGTTCCAGCTAAATGCTCTAAAACTGTCCTTCGCGGCGAAGTTATTTTCAACTGTTACAAAACAAGCCCCCAAATATTAGTAAAGTTGCGGACTGCCCATCACAATGAGAGACGTTCCAGTAATTTACAGAGGAAGAGAGTATAAAAAGTAAACAATTCGACCTTATTGATACCATCAGGTATAGGGATAGTCGACAATTCTACAAACAATTGATTCCAGCAGCAATTTCCATCATTTTTAGCTCATGTGTCGAATCTTATGTTTTATTTTGGCAAATCTAAAGGGCATGCAGTGCATCGCAAGAGAAAAACTTTGTGGCCATAGTGCACATCCAAAAACAATGCAAGCAGCTCCAGACAAAGGTCTTTTGCATCAATTTGGGAAAGGTACAGTCCAGTATTTTTGTATAAATATTTCAATTTTTTCCATTTTTTATATTAAAAATTGAAGGAAAAATCACGATCAAGAATAACAGTTATGTAAAAAATATGAAGCTTTTAGTAGGCTATGCAAAACAAATGCAAACTATGGGGTAGGTGAAGCGATCTCTTCATCAGTTCATTACTTCATAACCTTCATGAATTTCGAGTATTTACCCGGACAAGTGGTATTGGTGACAAGCTCCGTTAGAATAGTCTGGTTAGTATAACCAGCATAGGCACAGGTTGTGCGGTTACAAGATGTCGAAGTTGAGTTGCCCAGGGATAAGTTTGAACCCTCGCATTGCGTTAAGGGGCAGAGCGACCAATTGGACGGCTTAAGCTGGGATGGCTGGCAATCTAATCTGTTCACGTACAGGGAAATGATAATAAATTCTGTGAGATTGTATAGCAAGAGAGAATTCCCGGAAGATTGTCCACAAGAAAGACATGGATCTAAAGAAATTATGGAATGATAATACTGACGTCCAGCTATTTGCTGCGTCACAGGTGCACTTCACACAATTGTTAGCGGTTAAGACATAAGTTCCATTAGCAACGCGTAAATAGGAGTCCAGCGAGTCATTCCTTATTGCAGATGTACAAGCTGCATACAGAATCAGAGAATTCATCAGTACTGCTGTTAAAGATTAGAGTACGAGGTTACCCAAAAAATTAAGCTTACTAACAATGGAGCAGCACAGGCAGGAAGCATCTCAAACTATCTATAGGACATGGGGCAATTGAGTCTTAAACAATAATGTTCATGGATCAAGAACTATCTACAAGACATCTGGCAATTAAATCGTAAACCATAATGTTGGTGGGTCATGAAGCTTAAAATGATCAATCAGAATAGCCAATTCATAGAGCTATGCTAATGTTACTTAGAACGAGTATCTTCGTACGGAGTCTGACCAACAAGCATAATGTGGCAAATGAGGGTCAGCAGAGAACTGCCTCATGGAGAGAACCCTTTTGCACATTCAGGCATCATACTTGGATTTTGAGTTAAACTCCATCTCCGGTGTTAAAGACTCAATAGAACTGGGTCAAGCAAGCAATGGGGCCTATTTAGACTGTCGGAACTTCCTCTCTCCTCTCTCTGTCTTCCTCCACTAAACTTCCATAGTCAGAAGCAATAGCTGAATTTCAGACTAGCCCTTGCAAATGTCTTCCGAAAGGAGAAGCAATATAAGGACTCAACTGCCTTAAAGGAAAATATTTCTAGACTTCAATTTCAATAACATCAAAGAGCCAATGACCAATTAAATCTATCAAGGGAGATACCAGTTACAACCACTTTAATGTGACATAGGCTATCACATCGTTCTATTAAATTCTGGAGAATTCCTACTTGTGGCTAAATCAGAGTTTGACAAGGGACCACGCAAGAGCTGAATAATTTTACAGCTCACTACTAGCCAACATCATTCGCGCAGATCACATGGTGGGAGGCACTGCAAGGCCCCGCCATTGTTTTCCCCGAAGTCATAGATTTACCCTATAATCCTGTCAATAGATCTAACCATTCGAACACAATTATCAAGCGAATCAATCCAAAAACTCAAAGATACATCCAATCTTCACCCTGGGAAGCGGCCAAACTCACTCATCTTACTTCACTTAAACACATGCTAGTTCTGGCGGATCCTCCAAGCAAGATCAATGCATGTAAATCAAAGCACAAGCAGAAAACCTCAAGGATCAAGTCCTATCCAGTTTTCTTCTACCCCGTACTACACCCGGGGATCTCAAAGTATCACAACTCTCGTTGCATCTCTCATTTACAAACATTCCATCCCCAATCTTCACCCCCCAATCTGAAAAGGCATTTCATGTCTCACCACAAATTGCCCATCTAAGATTCTGAGGAATATCTCATCGAACAGGGCATTGCATAAGGAGGAGCTATGTTGTAGACGCACCAGGTGCATGCAAGATCCAACCAAATACAATCTGAACCACCCAATCCGGTGCAGTCCCTCCATTTAAGAGGAACATCAAGAGGGAACAATGCGACTACTTTCCTTTCTTTGATAATGCAAAGTGGGTCCCACCTACACCAGACTCTCCCTCCTTCACCGCATCACGACAACAGCTAAAAGCCAGCAAAAAGAACGAAAGGCCAATTCAAAAAGTCTCTGAAGTCTTCGCTTCTTTAGGCTCAAAAGGAAGGGTTCAAAACCATGGACAATAGAAAATGAATAAAGGACTTAAGTCAATGAAAAAGCAAGGACCTTTGAGAGGAACATCAAGAACCTGCCCGGCCTGAATGCTCCGATTTTCCGGGATCCCGTTGATGGCCATCAGCGTGCTCTCAGGCACGTTGAACTCCATTGCGATCGCCGACACGGAGCTCCCGGCGGCCACAACGTGAGCATAGTGTACCGCCTCCTCGCCGCCCACGTCGTCGCAGCTACAGGGCAAAGGGACCCACAGCTTCTGCCCCACCTCGATCAAGCTCGCGTTGACGATCCCATTCGCTTGCTGAATGTCCTGATAGACGACCAGATTGGAGAAAACGTCACGGGCAATGTGGTCTAGCCCGTCGCCTTTCTGGACGGTGTAGACGGGACGCCGGTAGGAGAAGCCGGTGGAGTTGGAGCAGGAGCAGTTGAAGGGGACGACGATGGTCTGCTGGGAGCTGACGGTGGAGTTGGGAAGGGTGGAGAGGTTGAGGTTGTTGGCCCCGAGGATGGAGCGGAGGTGCTTGACCTGGAAGAGGGCTTGGACGGCGGCGAGCGTGGTGGCGTTCGGGGATACGTACCCGGCGAGGGACAGGCACGTGGCGGCGGCGGCGGAGGAGTTGGAGCAGTGGAAGCCCAAGGGGGCCGACGGAGTGAGTAGGGAGCAGAGGAGTAGGAGGAGGAGCGCCGCCTCGGAGGAACCCATTGCAGGGGCGGCGGTTCAGAAAGTACCCGGCGGCGGCGGCGTCCGGAGATGGCGAGAGGGGGATGAGAAGAGGGGAAGCAGGGGAGATGACATTGGAAGTGGGGGGGAGAGAGAGAGAGAGGGATAAGGCGATTCGAGAAGGCAAAATTCGGCAGTGTAGGGCCGTGTCCGCTCGTGCGCGCTCTGTTTTGATTCGCGACGCGGTTTGGAAAACTTTCGTTTGAACTTTTGTCGACGCCACTACAGATTTGTAACGATAGACATCGCACGTGATCTCCATCGCTGTACTTTTACTTAAAAATAATTGCAACACCGTTGTATTATTTAATTAAAATTAAATATACTGAAAGTTCTAAACACGTTGTAAAAAATAATTGCCTCGTAAAATTTCATAAAAAATATAATTAAATCTTAAAATTTTTCAAGATAATTCAATCGAGCCCTTGAAAATTGCTGACGTGTTCTTTTATTACTTTCTTAAACTCAGGAGATTTAGCGTTTTTTAAGTTGAAAAGTCAAGAAAAGTATTATAAAGTTAAGAAAATATCATATATACTTCGAGCATAACAAATTTCAAAGGGCTTGAGGTGGGTTAAAACCTTAGTCAGGTAGGAGAGTATTATAAAATTGCGCTTTAAACAACCCAATCTGCCAATCTTGTTTTGGGTCCGTGCACAATGGGTTAGCCATACCTTTTCACTTTTGAAAACAAGTCTGAGCACTCCTTGATCAACGCTTGTACTTCTCATGAGATTATATCTATGCCTTAGAGCATTTTGACCAAATAGATACTGTCCGACACCAAATTTATCTCTTCAACCACTTTGTCTGCAAACACACGTGAGTTCGTGCACTTCAAAGCATCCAACAGAGCTACGGTTTCGGCATGAAGGGGAGATCGGACATTCACAGACCTCGCTGCTCCTTCAGCCAACAGCCCAGAGGAGTCTCTGCATACCCATGCCACCGCCCCATTTAGCTTGTCCCTCCATGAACACTCCATCGATGTTAATTTTCAAAGCTCTTGAGCGCAATGGAAACCAGAAGTTTATGAGATCTCCTTATTTTTCCTTTTCTTATGGATTTCGAGTTCTATCTAATGAACTTTTCCTTCATTGCACACGCTTTTGTAACCACTTCAAAACCGACAAGGTCCAAAATTTTTTCTTTTTTTTTAATGGTCGTGTCCGATACGCTGGACACGCAGGGGACCACGCGTCCGACACGCGTTGACCAAGTGTCGAAATCCTGACACGTGGTCAACGAGTGTGGACGCGTGTCGGTCGGACGAGTGTCGGTGTCGGACGCGTGTCCGACATGCACACCTAAGAGAAGTGTCGGTGCTACATAGATGATAGACATCGCACGTGATCTCCATCGCTATGCTTTTACTTAAAAAAAAAATTGCAACACCGTTGTATTATTTAATTAAAATTAAATATACTAAAGTTCTAAACTTTATGACGAAAAATTAATTGCCTCGTAAAAATTTCATAAAAAATATAATTAAATCTTAAAATTTTTAAGACAGTTCAATCCAGCCCTTGAAAAATTGCTGACGTGTCTCGTTTTATTACTTTCTTAAGACACGTGACGATAATGTAGCGTTTACTAAGTGACGCGTCAAGAAAAGTATTCAAAAAATTATGAAAAAAAGAAATACAAACTAAATTAGATTATAAAATTTTTTAAAAAGAAATCCATGCAAACTCACACCAATGATAGTGGTCCTTGCCACAATAGTCAGGAAGGGCTAGAGGAGGTCACCTAGCCCTTATCCAAGCCTGATGAGGGCCTCATGACCTAGATTGGGAGAGGGCGCGACCCTCGCCCAGATTTGAGCGAAGGTAACTGGCCCTCGCCTGGGTTTGCCGATGCTCGCAGCCAACCCTCACTTAGATCTGGAGCGAGCCATCACAAAGAGTCAATGAGGGTTGTCAGGCTTCAGAAGGCACAAGCGACCTCCATTGGCCCTTCCTAGCAATTGTGGCGGTAGCCACTAGCAAGGACTTGTTCCTTTTTTTCTTTGTTTGTATTTGGTTTTTAGAAGGAAAAAAATTACTCTTCTTAGCATATTTAATCTAATTTATGTAAAATTTGAAAAAGATAAATGATGAAATTATTACGTAGGAAAGAGAAAATAATAAAAAAAGTTTTACGTTATAATTTTTCGTTTTCAAGTTAGAACTTAATTGTACTTTTGAAAACTTAAAACTTTCATGGTAATCTCTTCAACTAAAATCGTTCGACTGTTCCGCGATATATCATTTTCATCGTGCTTTGTAATCTTTGCTCTTGATTTTTTTTTTGACATGGCTCGTCTTTTTCCCGCATGGATGGCGGGCGGATAAGTGGCACATCAGCAACGTAGAAAATTGAAAAATAAGCATGTGACCAAACGCAGTCTAAAAACTCACCCCAAACCCTTCTCACCACCGGCTACGGCCCTCCCATACCGTTGATCGTGCTCCGCCGCCTCGGACCACCCTGTCGACATTGACCACGGTGCTCGCCGCCCTCTTGCTTGGATCCGACAGTCATGGTCGCCAGCTCAAGAGGTCGGTTTTGTTTTAAGGAAAAAAAGAGCCCGTGGTTCGACTCGAGCTGGATCGGTTCCTTTCAAGTTCTCGAGTCAAATGAGAAAAAAGGGTCCATGGCCACGAGCTCAAGCTCAACAGCTATGATCGTAAGATCAAGTTTTCACGACGGATGCTCCAGGCCTTCCTCTTTTCCTGGAGCCGCGACAGCGACAGTGAAGACGATTAAAGCAAAAGAAGTGAGTTGAAGAAGGAAATCAAATGCGAGAGGAAGGAGGAGAAAGAAAAATATTCAGTGATTTGTTACCGCCACGTCGCGGTGGATGTTTTCATCTCACGACCAGTGGCTGCTGATGCGGCCGCAAACGACCGCGGTTCATTCATAGACCTTGCCGTCATGCCTACCCGCCTTTCCATTGACGCTCGTCCAGATCTATACTCGGAGTCATGGTCGTCTAGATCCGGATTTGCATCGAGCTTTGCCTCCGTCATTGCTCCTCCATGGCCGCAACTGCAAGCAGCAGATCCGCCGTCATCCCTAGCCACGGCAGCCATGACCGCTGTTAGAGGTCGACTCGAGAGAGAGCATTCAAAGATACAGATTCAAACGTGAAAATCCGGCGGAAATTGAAGCTAGGATGGAGCAAGGTTGCAGTGACGCTAATGACCCAAATCTGGACAAGCAGCCAGCGGTCCCGGCACGAGGAATGCCAACTACGGACAGCTACACCTGAAGAGCCAGCAAGGGGGGGCGCCATGATAACACTCACAAGTTACTTCTGACAGAGGAAAAAACAACTTTGGCAGGGAAATCTTTTGGTAAAATCCACTTCTGAAGTAGTAGAAATCCGTTTTGGTATAAATTTTTCATCCTTCTGGTGGGAATATTTCTAATTCTGGTTATGATTCTTTTTGGCCAAATTTGGAAGTGAAACCCCACCAAATAACATCACTACGCTAGTCTCAAAACACATCCACTTCCCTAACGTCATCCTCCCACACCCACCGAACCCCGCCTCACGCACGCCCCCCCCTCCCCCCCCTTCCGCCGCCGCCTCCGCCCCCCCCCCCCCCCCTCCTCTCAGCGCCTCCCCCCCCCCGCCCCGGCATCATGCCGTCGGTCGCAGCACGCAGCCTTCGCCCGGCTCAGACCTGGCCCATTAAAAAGAAGCATTCCTCCCCTCTTTTCCCTCGTCGAACCCTTTTTTCCCTGCGCCCGCTCCTTCAACCATTGCACCCCCCTTTCTCCTATCAGGACCCCACCGAAGTGCATTCTTTGGTCCTAGACGACTTTACTAACTTTCCCTTAGTCCGCCTTACTCATGCACACCCCACAGTGTTCCCAGCCATGCCGGCAACTCCTCCAAGGTCAAGACGTGAGTAGCCATGGACAAATAGAAACGGCGTAAGGATTAAAACGAAGACAGCAAATTTCCCCAGGCATTCCACATCAATTTCTTTTAATTACAAGTGGAGGAGAATCTTTCGATTTTTCGGACAAAAATGAAGGGACCAAAAAATGCCGTTATTATCTAATTTCTTTTTAGTTATTGGACTTTACACTTCATTGGACTCAAATAACACCAACCACAGTAATCAGGGTTTTAGTAGTTACAAGCGAAACACCTGCGGACCCATCTGTATTGTGGGAAATTCACTAAACTAACGGGGTAAGCACATTCGCTGGCCTCCGATCAAGATTCCTTCAGCCGACCGATACGCCTCCTCTGATGGCTAGGGCCTTCCCAGCCGGGGGGCCGCGGACAATTATGTCCAAAATTTCTCTTAACGGCACCGCAAAAAACCAAGGGCCCCCCCAATGATTTCCTGAAAGCCTCCCACACACCACCCCCCACCCTAAAATTGCATAATTCTAATTAGGGTTCCGCGCGCCGCCTCGGATTTCCTTCTCCACCTATTTCCCAATGTTCGAGGTTTCGCTTTGATCCTCACTCCCCACGTGCAACTTACCACAAGCCCTAGATTCTTATTATGTTTACTTGATCCTGGTCTTATCCGTTCTTCAGATTAAAGATTCCGATTCGAGTACTCTTATGATCCCCCCAAGTTCGGTAATTTTATGACTCACAAAAAAAAGTCTCTGACGGTTAGAATCTTTTTGTCTTTGTAATGCCACGGAAAAACCCCAAATAGTCCCATAACTACTCTATGACAATATGCCCGCCCCTAATACCCAATTTCTTTTATAACAAAAAATCTAAACCTTGTCCCTACCTTATGGTACAATTGTACCCCAACTATGGTCCACTTGCAATAAATGTTACCCCCTTCCGTCTAGCCCCTTTCTTTATTCCCCCCCCCCCCCAAAATTTTCAAATTCCCGCACCCATTGCTGGGTGTATGACGTCTTTGGCCGATCCTTTACCTTTTTTATTATACTTTGTCACTAAATCCGTATCGATTTGACGTTTCTTTTGTCCAGTAGTCTCAGCCCCCTTCCTTTAACAAGAAGGGTTCATATCTAGCCACCAGATGTAATTAGTTTGAAGTCTCTTTGTCGGTACAAAGAATTACATTTAACCGCACATGTACTCCACAGATGTACCAATTTGGTTTATTCCTTCTCCTTATCGAGTTCTACTTTTAACAAAATACGTCTTGGGGTAAATTTGTCACCCACACCTGTACTCCAGCCGTTTCGCGACGTTTGCCGTTGCCAGCCCACACACAACCCAACCCATCACCCCATTTTAGCCACCTAGACCTGCCACAACCTTGCCCTTATACCCCAGTTTAGGATTCTTTCCTTCACCCGCGAGGTATTCAACTCCGTTCTTTTTTTTATCGCACACGACTTCCCCCGCCCCCCTGCGCCCCTCACCGACATTGGTCCGTACCTCGGACCAAATTAAAGTTCTGGTGAGTCCTGTTCTTTAGGAGACTGAATACCCCAA
>JAGVVM010015648.1:0-13515 GCA_019149425.1 Psidium friedrichsthalianum | reverse complement strand
TTCTGCTTCAAGGGATAGCATACCCATCATCCCCGATCCTGCCGCCTTTTTTCTCCCCCCTCCCCCCTCATCCTTCCCTCCCCTGAGTCATCGCCTTTCCCCCCCCCCTCCCCCCGACCATTTCCCACCCCTAAAATTTACCGCCAAAACTTGTGACATTCAAATTTTTCCAGGTCAAGGGCTCCTAGTCTTTGGTATCCACTCCCTGAAATTCAGCTCTTGTCAATCTATACCGCAACCTGGACTACCACTAGAATTAAAAAAACGGCACCTCATTAATGCGCTTTCTCTTGTCTTTCGCCTCGACAAGCCACAGGCTGTCGTAATGCATGAATACCTCAATTTTTTCCACTTGCCTTCGCATACCAAACTTATTTCTAAAAATACTTAGGTCTGTTGTCTTCACTTAAACCTCCAAACAATGAAAAGACAAATTTATATATATATATAAAAAAAAAAAACAAAATTAACTTTGGACCCAATGTGGAGTTTACTCTATTGGTCATAACCCAGCATCGAATATCTCAATATTCTCGCCGAATCGAAGGTCTAAATTTAGAGTCAGCATCCTTATCTCCAAAACAAAACTCAACGTTTAGTCCCACTTAGCATTCTACCATCATGTGTGCTACTCATCAGTCATGTACTTCACTGGGCCATTGTAAACATTCAAGTCCAAAATGCCATAGGAGATGATCACTTAAAACTCCCAACTCAACGCAACGCTTTCCTGTCGCCCCTCATTTCGAAAACCAACTCATGCAAATCCAATTGGCTCATGGTCCAAGCGTGTTACTATTTTATCCTCATTGTGGAAATTTATTCCAAATCATTAGAGCTTTTAGTAAAGGAGATTCCCAGCTAAACCATAAAGGTTCTGACACAATTCAAGCCTAGAGTCTGCAAAACATGAGCCTTTGCAATTCCCATGTCTCCGATCTATTTCCCAAGGTAAACATTAGAACCTTCCCAATTCAAGCCAAATCAGGATATTCATCGTCACCATTTTTCACAAGTCATCCACTCTCATTGCCATTCCTAGGCAACTCAGGTTTTTTCATTCTCCTTCAAACGAATTGGTACGGCCCGTAGGTCACTTACTATATCAAAATCTATACACTTTACATCCTGATCATTCTTATAAAACTCGAAACATCCTCACAATCATCAATTTTCTTGAGCGGGTCATCCCTTAATCTCCACACGGATTCGGGATTCAAAAAGCTTATCTTCTAAGCTTACCGTCACCAAAACCAGGCTAAATCACTTACAAAAATATCCTTCAAAGTTTGGGATCAATGTTGTCTTAATCACGGATTTGTTGTTACTTTGGCTAGTCCTTCATTATACATTACGCCCATAAGCTTTTGAGCATACACTCAATCGACTTTTGCCACCTGAGCTTTTCTAATGGCCCATCACTTGTCGCGGGAATTTCCGATTGGTACCTTCACTCTGGCCATCATGAGTTTCAACAACTAAAACTTCAGGCAACTACAATTCACATTGATAAGTGTCCCAAAACAAACTATCATCAAACTACCGGATTCAAGCCTAAAACCTTATTTTTCAAGGCTTATCCTCCAAACATGTCCTCTGAGTTCCATGTATATAGTCCACAAAGTGGCCTACCATCCCATTCCTCTATTAATTTCCACCAGGCGGAGTCCATAGACAGGCACTCTTGCAATACAAGCGCTAATGCAAACCTTACATCAAAGTTGTCCAGAGGCTGTAAAATTGACCACAAACCACTCAGTACTTGGCTCTCCTTGCACTTTTTACTATTTATACCCATCAAGGAGGTTGAAATGTCTTAACGCAAAGGTTACACATCCTTCTATTTCATTAAATCCCAAGAGCTAATTCCTATGATTCTCCTTCTTGTTACGGCGGTGTCTATCTCGTTATCCATCTCTCGAACAACCTCACCTCTTGAGACCTTGCTGACCTTACTTAAGCACGTTCTTGTCCCATTCCCATAGGGTCCCTCTATTATCCTTGACACACGCTCTAAAAACCCTCACATTTCACTTTCATACTCATCCACAAATGTTTACTCTTGATGAAGCTTCAGGAAATTTTTCCATCTTTTCCTCTCGAGCACCCTCTTCATCTTAGCACCTTAGCAGAGCAGCGCCTTTTCTCGCCATTTTATCTAGAGGATAATTACTTCAAGTCTACTATTTCCATTAAACTCAGATAACTTTCATCTTCAAAATTGTTCCACTCACCCAATGCATTTAACGGACTCCATTTCACATTTCTATTGATCTATCCTTCTCCTTGGCCCCGTTCACGGTGGCCCGCTATAGCTTTTGTAGCTTGGGAAACAATAGCAGCTCTTCTTCAGTTTGCCTGCCCATCGGATTCCCTTATTTCTTTCCACATTTTCAAGATCTCACCCATCCTTGGTTCTTCGACTGCAGAAACTTACTTCTGGTCCTCCACTCCTGTTAAACTCAAATAGTTGGCGGCTTCAGGAATTGCTCTGCACATGATGTATCTGACGACCTCCATTTCGATTACCCTTACCCCACATTCGCTCCATTCACAGCAGCCAGAGCGGCATCAGCTGCTGGGGCTACAATGGCAGTTATTCTTGCCGCCTGCCTGCCCATCAATCTATGGATTTCAATCAGGATCCTCATCATCTTTTCGATCCTAGCGTCTCCTTCTGGTGCTGGAGCTTGCGAACTCTACGCGGCTGCGCTAGGTCTTTTGCCCCTATTGCTCATCCTTCCTAATCTCACTCACTCCTGGACTCGATATAATTCCTTTCAGAAATTAGTAATCTAAACTACCATCCAAGCTTTCGTCTGCTATCGCGTCTACTGACATGAACATGCATGTAAAGTTCGCTGCAGCTTTTAAATGCAATTGGACTCGGAAGACACCTAGACTCACCCTGACGATGCCCAACCCAGGCCACTCTGTTCGCCACCTCAACTAGAAGCCTGCCGGGAGCCGCTCCTTGATCGGGTCTCTGCCCCGGCGACCACTCCCCGCCCTCATCATTTCTTGGTGCGAACAGTTGTCCTAAGTCACTCACCTCCAGAGAGGGTCCCATTCCACGTGTCCCATACCACGCTTCATTACGGTTTGTAGGCGTCCCGTCAGACCTGTCCCATACCAGGCTGACGGTACCCAGCCCAATAAATTATGATGCATGCGCTTTTCAAACCAAAAGCTTCATTTTAATTGATTTCATTTGAGAACAATTTGCTTTCGATGCAGAAATCATGCAATGCATGATGGTCAAGCAGCGCGCGACAGTCGACTAGGCATACAAACACATGCAGTACTAACCAGTAACTAGTCAACCAGCAATCAGCATCCAAGCACCCAACTCACGGGGCTATGCTTTAGAACCTTACCTCAGGTCCTGACGCATCTGCAGATTAGCTTGTAAACATCGTGATCTATAGTCATACCAGACTATCGTCTAACCCTGCAAGCACATGCGCCAATCAATTCATGCATTCTACCCTTTCCTGATCCTTAGGTCTAGGGTCTGTCTATCTAACTACCCAAAATTCATCAGCCTTGTCACTCCAGATCCTCGAACGGTCTCGTATCGAGCTAACCTTGCTCTGATACCACTCGAACGGGGATGTCACGCCCCGAACCCCAATCGAGCTCGCGACATCCCTGCTTATCAAGTGCGACGTGCCCTGCGTACACCTGGCCTACGACTAGCGACGGCCCAGGACGGACATCGCGGCCAAGCGACGCTATGGTCTAGCGCAAAACCTGAAACCTGCGGAAGCGCGCCTTCTACACATGCATACATGCACAAGATAATAGGGTAGCACAAAAGGACAAGAACACTTTTACAAAAAGAAGACAACATCACATATATACAATCGAGCGTTAAGTACAGACCCCAAAAGAAAACCTCAACCTACGGTCAAACACCTACGCTCGCACTAACTCCAAAATCAAAGACCAACAGTCAGTGGAACTCAGTCCTCCCCAGGCTCCTCCTCGGGATCCTCCTCTGGGTCCTCCTCTGGATCCTCCTCTGGGTCCTCCTCGTCAGTGTCCATGGCATCACCCTCCTCGTGGCCGTCGATCTCAGAACGTCCTGGGGACGGCAACTCCTGCAGTGGGTCGGGGTCGATCACCTCGCCACCATACTCGGCTGGCTGCAGGAGGATCGGGTCCTCCTCCATGAGGATCGGTGAGTCTCTCTGGGGTCCCTCAAAGCCATACAGGCCCTCCCTATACCAGGCCTCGAATCTATGAGGTACAAGGTAGGGTCCACCCTGATCTACTAGTACAGTCGTCACATGTCTATGCCACATCACAGCATGCATATCAAAATGGAGGGTGATCTGGGTATCCATCTGCACTGGCAATCCAAAAGCATAGGTGGTGCTGCCATCACGGGTGACCTGGATCTGTAAAAAGAAGGGCAACCACCGCCGGTGAGTCGAAACTCAATAAGCTCACCACTAATCCTAGCGTAGGATAGCGTATACTAGTGGGGTCGGTCCTATCCAGGGACTAGGTTCGCGGTCCAGGGTTCGGACACTCACAGTTCCCTCAGTATCAGACCCTCAGCGCATAAGTAGACGTACAAGGCATATCAATGCAGATCGTAATACACAGACGGGCAATAATTAAGCAGTCAACCATAATGCCATATGCCAATGATGCAGGCCTCAGACGGCCATGTCGGATCCCACGGATCATGCTCAGGCCTCAACCGGCCATAACGGATCCCAACGGATCAAACCCGCCTATCCCTCCAAATCCCATCAGGGCTCATCCAACAGTGCCACTCGGCAATTTCCTCAACTGCGTATCTGACGCCTTACGTTGGTTACTCCCTTTTTCCTCCATTTCCCCGCGTATAACGCCTCTGGGGCACCTTCTCATGTCACATCTCTGGTGACTCATGCCATGCTCTCAATGTATGCGGGGCCCACATATTTACAAACAGCAATTCAACCATAGAGCATGCATGCAATGGTTCACAAGTACGGGAACAGAGTACATCAAGGAAACATACGAGTAACCTACTGCATTTAACAGTATAAACGTCACATAGGCCCAGCGCACTATAATTAGTTCCCAGAGTAAACCAATCCTGATCGCATTATCCCCGGGGCCCACTCAGTTGGAACTCGCTCCAGACAAACCCAGCAGCTAAGGTTAGACCCCAGGGAATTTGTGTCCCACGATTAATGATTTAGTGCTTTAATAACTCCTCAGATGTAATTGAATTAGGCTTGACTTGGATTAAGGCCCGATTAGTAGATTTAGGTTCAAATGGGCCTAAAGTTCGATCTAAGGACCAAGGCCCACAAAGGTAGTTAGGTCCAATAGGGTAGGTCGGCCCATTAATTGTGTTTTGAGCCCATTAGTCAAATTGGGCCCATTGAGATTCGAGGTCCAAAGAGGTGGGTTAGGCCCATTAAGCCAAATTGGGCCTAATTAATTAAGTTGGGTCCAAATAGGTTCCAAGGCCCACTGACCAATCATAGGCCCATGATTTAATTCTAAAAATCAAATATAAGTCAGGCCCATTATTATCACTAAATTCGCGTAGGGCCCAAGCCCATTTTCAAGGACTAGCCTATTAAGCCCAATTAGGTCATTTTAGGCCCAATTAGTCATCCTAAGCCCATGTACATTATTGGGCCTCATGTCTTGATGTTCATAATCATAATTTGGGCCCAACTAGGTTGAATTTTCGTCCATGTGTGGTCCATTAATAAAACTCGGGCCCAAGAGTTTCAAATTAGCCCAATTGTCATGGAATTAAGTCCCTAGGCCCATTAACTTGCCTTGGCCCATGCGTCCACACGCCCATGTCACCAATTGCAGCCCCTAATTAACAATTCAAGGCCCAAATTCATTTTCTTAAGAAGCCCATACGCACGGCCCAATATGCACACACAATTAACCTAAAGCTCACTTGGCTTAATTACACATAATGCACTCTAATCACCATTCCCATCCACTAATACATTAACCCATACACACATACTACTAGCCTAAACCAAGATTAGAGGATGAAGCTTACCTAGAATGGCCGAAGCAACGACGAAGGCGGAGGAGTCACCGGCGGTCGTTGGAGGCTCACGGCCGACGGGATAGGGGGTGGCGGTTCGGGGCTGGTCCGGCGGTTCCAAGGGGCTGAGCACACCTAAAATAGGAACCTTAGGTCATTGGAGAGGTGCGGGAATGAGCGGAGCCAGCCATGATGACCGGTGCTCCCATGGCGCGACGAAAGACAAAGAAAATGACGAGGGAAGGGGCGGCTGGTTCGGGTATCAAACAGTGGAGTTAAGCCACGAAATTTTATGGGGAGGTAGCTAGGACACTTACCTAGAGATGAGGACGAACGGTGGCGGTTGGCTTGGCCGGACGGCGACGGAGCAGCTGATGGCGTCGGGCGGCACGGCTGGTAAACCCGAGAGAGAGAGAGTGAGATGGTGAGGTCGGGGCGGCCTTGATGGGGCCTCCAAGGCCACGAAGCAGCAAGGGAAGAGGGGAGAGGGACCTACCGTGGCGGGCAAGGCGACGGCGACGAGGGACGGTGGCGGACGGCGGCGGCTTCGGGCGGCTCACGGCGGACGACGGGCGAACGAAGAAGAGACCGAGAGGGAGAGAAGGGATTCGGGTGAGGGAGAGAGAGAGATGGCCGAAACAAATGAGGGGAAGAGAGAGAGAGACAGAGGAATAGATTATAATGGAGAAAAATCAATTAAACTAGTTAGTGGATTAGGTAGAATAGTGTATGTGACATGTGATTGAATGAAGTTTGACTTGATTGATGTGTTTTGGAAATTGTGCCATGATTGATTGATTTGACACTTGATTGATTGATGTGACATCCGATTGATGTGACATCTGATTTGACTTGCCTCGATTTGCGTGCCAAATGCACCGATCGGGTCCCGAGCGCGAACGGATTTTGGACTGGATTTGGTGTCGGTCCATCAACTCTATTCTCAAAAATCCTAATTTATCTAATTCTAAGGTCTGAGCATTTACCGGGGGCATTTCGGTAATTTTCCTTTCGCGTCTTGCTTCTCGTCGTGCACCGGCTGTCTAACCTTCAGACGACGCTTCTGAGACCAATTTCATTTCTTCATTGTGTTTATCTTACTGATTCGATTGTCCAATGTCGAATTTCATTTTGTGGTCAGTTTCATTAAATACGACTCTGCCTCAGTCTCAGACCAACGGGCGGCTGATTGGGAAAAATTCCCAGATAGCCTTTCCCCTTCGGTTGGTCATCTCAGGGTAGCTAATCCTGAGTGAGCGTCGACTAGAGCGTATTAATGAAGCGTTTCCATTCATTTAGAAATTTTGACAAATGGGTCGAATTTTTCAGACTGTCACAGCAATCCTCAACTTTCACCAACATCTCCAAGACACTCTGGCACTTCTTATTCAGGGCATCTCACTAGGCAATTCAAAAGGAATACTCGGGCTTTATTTTCTCTCCGCTTTTCTCTAAACGGCTATTTCCGTTTCTCGACATTCCCTAGACTTGTTCCTTTCTATTCCACATGGCGTACCAGTTCTCCCTCATTTGAGACTTCGCCATTCACTTTAGCAATTTTACGATTAAGGTTCCAAAAGTCTGTACCACTTATCATCTAACTTTCTTAGCAACCTTGGACAGTTCTTACTTCTTTCCCAATTTACTTGATTGCACCAGTTAACCTCCAGATACACTCTGGTCCCGCTATACTTCTCTCGCCAACCTCATCCTCTGTTGGCATCCACTATAGCGAACACTATATTAAGTGAAACCACCCTTCCTGTCCTTTCTCCCTTTCCACTAAATTACTCTGGCGTTCACTCCTCAGGAATTTTCACATTTCTAAATCATGATTCTCGACGCAGGTTATCGCCAAATTAATGCTCGTGAATTCATCTAGTTACCCCTTAATTTCACCCCCTTTCAACTATGCCAAGATACTTTAGACTCAACCTCCCTTACCATTAACCCGCATGGCGTCACCTAAGAGTATAATCCTCGTTTCAGTTTTTCTTAGACAGGCCGCTTCTCATTGTCGGGAATTTCTCCACTTGGATCACACGCCACTTATTCTCTAAAACTTTTAGCTCGTGTCCCAACCTTAACGTTCAAGCTCCACGGGCGACCATTGTTACTAAAGCCAAATTTTGAAATTTCCATAGAGTATCCTCCTTTGATCGTTACTCGCATCAAGATCACAATCTTTATTCCTAGTTGGGCCTTCATCCAATGTCAATGTCTTAATCGCCAATCTCAAATTCCTTTCGCATTCAATATCCCATAATCATCGTCTGCCCACTCCTAAATTACATACTTTACGGGCCCTCAAAATGTCAGCATCCAATTGCCATTGGTGACCAACGTTTCTAGGGTCGAATACTTAAGCTTTCAAGTGAATGTAATACTTTCTTGCCACCACTCATGACAAGTGAAAATCATACCATCCCTCTGGCCCGTTATTCAATGTTGCTACTTGCCTCATTTGTATCACCTTCAATCTAAACCATTGAGGTCTGCCATAGTTCTGGCATATAGTCCTTGGATACTGAATCTTGTACTTCCGTATCGACAATCCGTTTCTCAAGGTCAACTACTAGAATTTCCAGTTCAGGCCTATTGGCATGCCCTCGCCACTACTGTTTACACACCTCTTGCTTTCGCGCCCATCCTTATATCTCCAGTTTGTCAAACATACTAAAGACCATCACGACTTAAGGCCACTTGCCAATACACGGACGATGCACTTACTTCTGGTCCTCATTCAAATCTGAAACGTCCTCGAGGCATCCAATTGGCTTTTGTCCCAATATTCCTTTCTTCGCTTTCCAAGGAACTTCCTCACCTTAATTAGAACCATTATTGAGATTCGTAACCTAAACCATTAAGCGCCACCCTAATCCAGACTTAGGGTTCGCAATTATCGGGTGCCTGAATCGCATATCCTCAAGCGTCTCGAATGGCTACCCATCAAGTTTTCTCTTGATCCAAGCCTGAGTCTTTATCCTTCAAGCTTATCGGCCAACCTATCTCTCAATTGCTAGGTTTATCCCCAAGTTTGGGGCATTGCCATTCTAAGGTTACCATTGTACCATTCTGCTAGTCCTTCATCAATGCTCAGACTCATAAGCCTCGAGCATAATTGTCCATCTGAATCCATGTCTATGGTTTCTTGGCTCTCGCTACTCCCTTACGAACTTCAGTCATACGTTTGCTCTAGGCCATCGACAAAGATTGGGAAACTAAGACCATCAAACTCGCTTCCGATTTCCACCCTATGTAATCCATAGTGGTTCGTCTTCTCATTAACGTATTGTCCTCGCTAAACAAGTCCGTCGGCAGGTTCTCGTTGCGCCACAAGTCCCGTAAATTTGACCTAAATCCATGTCGTCCAGAGGCTGTGATCCGCCAGCCAAGCATTCAGCATATGCCTCTCTCTGTCTTTCGACTCTTTATAACCATCAAGGGGATCGAAATGTCTTATCGCAAAACTACGCTATCCTTCAACCGCATATAGATCTCAGGAACTAACTCCACGATCGTCCTTCTTGCTACGGCGGTATCTGTCTTATTATCCATCTAGGGCTCCATGTCAAAGCTCCTGTTGTCCCGCTTTAATATAAACCACAGCCTAGATACGGTAGCCCTTTTAGCCATGCTCTATTGAACTGCCTAAGCTCCTTTCACATCTCTTGTTCTGATCCTCTGACCCTCAGGTTATCAACTAATACTCGAGTTCCAACTTCAATCCCTTTCGGAGCCCCTTTACTTTACTATAGGGGTTCTCTATATTCCTTAATCCAACTCTAGCAGCCTAGGGAACTTGCCTTCGCACTTATCCACAGGCCTTTTGTGACAGTCTGAAAATTCGACCATTTATCGGAATTTCTAAATGAATGGAAACGCTTCGTTAATACACTCTGATTGACGCTCACTCAGGATTAGCTACCCTGAGATGACCAACCGAAGGGAAAAGGCTATCTGGGAATTTTTCCCAATCAGCCGCCCGTTGGTCTGAGACTGAGGCAGAGTCGGTATTTAATGAAATTGACCACGAAATGAAATCCGACATTGGACAATCGAATCAGTAAGATAAACACAATGAAGAAATGAAATCAGTTTCAGAAATGTCGTCTGAAGGTCAGACAGCCGTCCCTCTCCGTTCGGCCGCCCGGTGTCCTCCGTCGTCGTCGCCTCAAATCCAACCCATTTAGGTAAGCTTCACTCTCTAATCTTGGCTTAGGCTAGTTGTATGTGTGTTGGGTTGTGGTGTTAGTGGCTAATTAAGGTGATTAGTGTGTAATACGTGTAATTAAGCCTAATGGGCTTAGGCTAATCGGGTGTGGATAATGGGCGTGCGCGTGAGGCTTGGAGAGATTGAATTTGGGCCATGAAATAACCTTAGTGGGCTGCAATTGATGGTGTGGGCGTGTGGACTTATGGGCCAAAATAAGTTGATGGGCCTAGAGATCTAATTCCATGATGGTTGGGCCAATTTGGAACTCTTGGGCCCAAGTTTTAATAATGGGCCACCTATGGACGAAAATTTGAATTAATTAGGCCCAAATTATGTTTATAAATATTTAAAATATAAGGCCCAATAATATACATGGGCTTAGGATAACAAATTGGGCCTAAACTGGTCAAATTGGGCTTAATTGACTAACTTTTGGAAATGGGCTTGGGCCCTACACGAATTTAATAATAATAATGGGCCTGAATCATATATTTGATTTAAGAATTAATTTATGGCCTTGAACCTTAGAACGGGCCTTAGGCCCAATTGAACCTAAATCAATTAATTAGGTCCTGACCTAAGCTAAGCCTAATTTAATTAAACTTAAGGGTTTATTAAAACACTAAATCATTAATCGTGGGTTATTAATTCCCTGGGAACTAACCTTAGCTACCGGGTTCAACTGGATTACTGGGATTGTCTGGATCGAGTTCCAATTTAGTGGGTTCCTGTGATAATGCTAAACAGGTTGGGTTTACTGGGGAACTGATTGTAGAGCACTGGGCCTACGTGATACCTGTTCTGTCAACAAGTAAGTTACTCGTATGATTCTTTGATGTGCTCTGTTCCAATATTTATGTACTACTGCATGCATGCTCTGTGAATGAATCGCTGCTTGCGACTATCTGGGCCCCGCATACATTGAGAGCATGGCATGAGTCACCAGAGATGTGGAGATGAGAGAGGGGCAGAGGCGTTGATACGCGGCGGAACGGGAAATGAGAGAAAAGGGAGTAACCACGTAAGGCGTCAGAAACGCAGTTGTGGCATTTGCCGAGTGGCACTGTTGGATGAGCCATGATGGGAATTGGAGAGATAGACGGGCATGATCCATTGGGATCCGTTATGGCCGGTTGAGGCCTGCATCATTGGCATATGGCATTATGGCTGACTGTTTATTCTTGCCCGTCTGTGTTGTACGATCTGCATTGCTATGCTTTGCGCGTTTGCTTATGCGTTGGGGGTCTGGTACCGAGGGTAACTGAGAGCGTCTGAACCTTGGACCAAAACCCTAGTTTACTGATAGGACCGACCCCACTAGTATACTCTATCCTACGCTAGGATTAGTGGTGAGCTTGCTGAGTCCTCGACTCACGGGCGGTGGTTGCCCTTCTTTTTCAGATCCAGGACACCCGTGATGGCAGCGCCCCTATGCTTTTTGGATTACCAGTGCAGATGGATACCCAGGTCACCCTCCATTTTGATATGCATGCTGCGATGTGGCATAGGCACGTGACGACTGTACTAGTGGATCAGGGTGGACCCTACCTTGTACCCCAGTAGGTTCGAGGCGTGGTTTAGAGAGGGCCTTTATGGTTTTGAGGGACCCCAGAGGGACTCTCCGATCCCTATGGAGGAGGACCCGTTCTTCCTGCAGCCTGCTGAGTATGGCGGCCAGGTGATCGATCCCGACCCGCCCAGGAGTTGTCGTCCCCAGGGCGTTCCGAGATTGACGGCCATGAGAGGGTGATGCCATGGACACCGACGAGGAAGACCCAGAGGAGGATCCGGAAGAGGACCCCGAGGAGGATCCCGAGGAGGAGCCTGAGGAGGACTGAGCCCTACTATCGCTGGTTTAGACTTTGGAGATAGTGCGAGCGTAGGTGTCTTGACGTAGGTTGCGATTTCCTTTGGGGGTCTGTACTTAACGCTCATTATATGTATATATTGATGTTTGTGCCCCCTTGTCGTACTCACCCCTTTATTTTGTATGCATGAATGTATGGTTAGGAGGCACGCTTCCGCAGGTTCGTAGGGTGGTTGATGGACGCGTCGTCTGGTTGCGACGAAGAGACTCCCTGGGCCGTCGCGTATCGTAAACCAGGCGAGCGCAAGTAAAAATTTAAAACGGTATAGGCGGGATGTCGCGGGCCCGTAGGGTTCGGAGCGTGTCATCCCCGTTCGAGTGGTATCAGAGCAAGGTCAGCTCGATACTAAACCGTTCGAGGAATTGGAGTGATAAGGCTGATGAATTTGGGGTAGTTAGATAGACAGACCCTAGACCTAAGGATCAGGAAGGGTAGAATGCATGATTGATTGGCGCATGTGCTTGTAGGGTTAGATGAATGGTCTGGTAGGACTATAGACTGCGATGTCTTTAACTAATCTGCAGATGCGTCAGGACCTGAGGTAAGGTTCTAAAACATAGCCCCGTGATTGGTGCTTGAGTGCCGATTGCTGTTGTTTGATTGCTAGGTGATACTGCTTGTGTTGTTTATGCCTAGTCCGGCTTTTTTGTCGTGCGCTGCTTGACCATCATGCATTGCATGGTTTTCTGCATCGAAAGAAATGGTTTAAAAATGAAGTCGATTTAAAATGAAGATTTGGGGTTTGAAAAGTACATGCATCATATTTTATTGGGCTGGGTACCGTCAGCCTGGTATGGGACAGGTCTGGCGGGACGCCTACAAACTGTAATGAAGCGTGGTATGGGACACGTGGAATGGGGCTCTCTCTGGAGGTGAGTGACTTAGGACAACTGTTCGCACCAAGAAATGATGAGGGCGGGGAGTGGTCGCCGGGGCAGAGACCCGATCAAGGAGCTGCTCCTGGCAGGCTTCTAATTGAGGTGGCGAACAGAGTGGCCTGGGTTAGGCATCGTCAGGGTTGAGTCTAGGTGTCTTCCGAGTCCAATTGCATTTAAAAGCTGCAGCGAACTTTTACATGCATATTCATGTCAGTAGACGCGACAGTAGGCGAAAGCATGATTGTTAGTTTTAGGGTATCAAATTCCTGAAAGGAATTTTACTTGGTATAGGTGTGAGAAGAAATAGAAGGATGAGCAATAGGGGCAGAAGACCCAGCGCTGGTGCGTCGAGTTCAAGGGCTCCTGCGCCTGATGGAGACCCAAGAATTGAAGAATGCTGAGGTTCTGACTGAAGTGGTAACTTGATGGGGTTAGGGCAAGCTGCTTGAGAGAGCTTGCCCTGTAGCCCAAGCACTGAGGCCGCTTTGGCGCTCGATGTGCAATTGGAGGTAATGGACATGGTAATGGAGG
>JAGVVM010015646.1:0-23987 GCA_019149425.1 Psidium friedrichsthalianum | reverse complement strand
AACAAAATCTGATGTAATTACACAAGTATTGTCTCGACCAAAGTTTGACTCGATAGTGAGAGTCTACAAGTATAAATGCAAAGGAATCGATACATATGAAATTGAAAGAAAGTGCACAAACGTGATCCAAATTAGAGTTTGACTCAATAGGATGGTCTGTCAAGCACATTTCCTTTCAAAGTAAACAAACAGATATGCCCAAAATAGTGTCAGAGTTTGACTCGATGACAAAACCTTGAATACGCTTCAATAATGCACCAGAGTTTGGCTCAATTGCACAGTACCTGGGATAAAGATAAACGCCGGAATTTGACTTGACAATGAGAATCTAAAAGCTACAATAAGTAAAGATACAACAATAAGTTTAGGACTTTTTTTGGTAACTTTGCCGTACAATATATACTAAAGTTTACACGCTGATAAAAGAATGACATGATCACTCGAGAAATAGTATGATTCGAGTGCTAGTAATCTAATCTGAATCTAACATATCACCAGGTTTATCCACTGTGAGCACATATCATAATGTGAGTAAAATTTCCCTCGAAACTTGCCGGCTACGGTAATAAGGACATCAACATACTCAAAACAACCAACTATTGCAAAATTCGGCAATTAGACATTAATAATGCCTTTTTTCATAGTACACTTGAGGAGGAAGTTCATATATCTCGACGATTTTGTTGATCATGAATTCCAGCATCATGTTTATTGCTTGAAAAAGTTTGTTTACGATCTTAAACAAGCACCACGTGTTAGGTGTATGCCCTAAAGCAACCATACTTTGTTGCGATTTGAGCATTTCATTATACTTTCATTCTTATTAATGGTAATGACATGTTCATTCATTATGTCTCATTGTTCTAATGAATGAAGTCCATTAGATCAGTTGTGACTGAGCCTATTCTCAAGACGTCTAGAATATATGTGACAGGTTATTAGTTAGATTGATCTTTAAACTGTTCCCAGTCAATAGATCATTGAGTAAACATCAAAGATCCTATTGAGATCGGTGCGTTGTAAACTTCGCTATTGAGTATTAGATACTCAAAGCGATGACGAGTCACAACTCGTTGGGCATTGATATCTGAGTTAGAACGCAGGTGCCATATCAGACTTGTTCACTGAACATGACACATGCTAAACAATTAGCGAACATGGAAGTTTCGTGCGTAGTCAATGACTAATCGTTCATACTTTGGTTAGGTGTAAATGATCTTTAAACCTAAGGCACAGTGCTAGTTTTGTGTCAAATGACTATGGTTCATAAGTGTGCATATTGATGGGTTGTCAATCACTTCTGTGCTTAATGATCATAGTTTATTCGCATACAAAGTCACAAGTATATGCAACAGTGCGTTCTATCTCCTTGTTATATACGAGGTTAGTGTCTTATGTGATCTAATCATGACAATACATGAAAATTGTCAGTCGAAATCGTGACCAAGAATGTCTCGAGAATATACATGTCAGACAGATCTAGGCATATGATCGAATGAGTGGCTTAAGTTATAATCCATGGCCTTTATTCGATAGAGACATGGTAAGCTAGAAAGATTGACTTACACTGTAACCGAAATTGACAAGTTCATTACGTTTTTACAACATTCACGTTGTCTAGGTAGCCATGATATATTGCTGGATATCACCCATGGCTTGTGAGACTTAGAAACTAATCGGGATAGTTAGTCCTCTTGATTATACTAATATGTTAGTATACGCCATACTACCAGCTTAGTGATGAGCATAAAGATGTCACACACCATAATCAATGCGCGATGATATTGATAATGGAAGTCGAGGTTGCAAAGATGTTTGCAAGAATGACTATCAAGATAGTCTGATTGAATCGAGTCAAATTATATTTGATTCTTATATTTGATCATAAAGGAGCACACATTTGATGCACACACGGAACCCTAAATGATCACATGTTGATGTGACATTTACACACTTCTCGAGATGATTGTTGTGCACTTTTCTAAGGGATAATGGCACATGCATCACAAGGAGATAAGGCACGAACTACGGGATGATGACTGCACGAGGAGCGAGACCACGACCAGCGGGTGAGGTGGCACAACACAGTTGGCCAGCCAACTCCGGCCAATCATCATCGCCATAGTTGGGGCTAGCTAGTAGCCAAAGGCAATGGAGATGGCCTACCTCCGTAAGCCCCTCCCCTATAAATAAGGGTTGGGGGTTAAGGTTTAGGAAATAATACCTTGTTCAATTCCTCGTCCATCCGCGAGAGTTTCATGGTTTTTATCGTGCGTGAGTGTAATCATTCATGAGTTCAAAAACATTTGAAGGTAATATATTGTTAGTGATCAAGAAAGGCGAGCACGGATTGGTTCATCTATGATGATTGCTAGCATAATCAAGGCAATGATCAAGGGCGAGCTTCGACTTCCGTTCGTTGCGAGATTGGTGGTGTGTCAGAACTAGAAGCCCAACACTTGTGGGGCTTAAGAACATACAAGCTGAGTCACCGTGACCGCGCTATCAGAGGTAATCCTAAATCCCTCTTTATGTATGGTTTCGATTTTCGATTAAAATGCACGGATATCACCTATGGAAGATCCACGTACAGGTTATCTTTACTTCCACTGCATATCTCTATTTTCGATGCAAAATTTTTGAAATTTCCCATACGAAACCCAATACGACAGGCCAAGTATAGAGAGTTCAGTCCTTTCTCGTTGATCTCGAGTTTATTCAATCGAAATGTGATGCATTATGACTTACCTAATGCAACAAGTACGTTCGGATTTCTTGTCTTGCATGTATTTGACAATCTCCTTGTCATAGGTAATGACTCCGTGCAGGTTAGCAAAGCAATTGCCGCTCTAGCACCTTGGTTCTTCGTTGAGGATCTCGAGTCCCTTCACCACTTCCTTGAAGTTGAAGCTGTTAGAGTTTTCCTAATGTGGGCTTGCCTTAATTGAAATGTAATTAACCGTTTTACGTATTAATTTACCGTCTACGGAATTGGTTTAATAAAGAAAGGATTTAAAGTTTCTTAATGGGCCGAATATGGGCCTGGCTAGTGTGGGCCGAGTCCGGCCCGGCCCGTGATGAGAGGGCCCAGCCGGAACTTCTATATAAGGCTAGGACCCCCCTCTAGCCTTAAGTCTTTTGCCATTTTGAGCTCCCATCTCCTCCATAAAGCAAGTGAGAGAGAGAGAGAAGCAGGGTTGGCGATCTCATCGACGCCAGGCGGTCCGGAGGGAATAGAGGGAAGTTTCAAGCCCATGTTGGTTTTTCAAGCGTCATACGGACATGGATGCGAAATCAGGTACGCAAGCCCGATTCCTTGCCTATTTTGTTGCTAGAATCCGACTACGGCGATCCTAGGGAGTCGTAGTGACGACGGACGGCCGATCGGACGGCCAACAGTTGGTATCAGAGCCGCCGTAGCTTGGTTTTAGCACATACTGGTTCTGCCTGATTTCGTGATTTTGGCATGCTGAAATTTAATTTTGAAAGCATATTTGGGATCGTCTCGTCCAGACGATCAAAACGGTGGGTCGCCGACGGCCAGAGGAGGCCCCACGCGCCACACCTGCGGCCTAAAGAAAGAGCCACGGCGGCGCGTGGGCGGCGCGTGGGACTCACGCACCCCACACGCCAGCACGTGAGATCCACGCGCCCGACACATTAAATATGTCGGGGTGACGTCATTGCTGACGTTACCAGTCGCCGCCGCACGCACCAATCATAGAGTGCCACGTGGCACCGCTTACGGCCGCCACGTGGCAATGACATCATAGGCTACAATTGGGTTGACTCGACCCGACCCGATTTGACCGGGTCGACCGAGTTGACCCAACCCGTTGACCCGACCCGCAACCCATTGACCCGGCCGTTACCATTGACCGTTGACCGTTAACAGCCATTACCGTTGACCGTTGACGGGGGTCACACATACGTTGGCACGTGTGGCGCGTAAGCCCATGCGTTAACCTTCGGCACGTGGGGGCACGTGTGTGGTCCAATTTTGGTGATTTTTCACCGTTGTGCTCGTATGAAATTCTCTACACATTGGGTATATTCATTTTAATTGTTGTGCTCGTGAGCCTATATTCAAAGTCTTGAAAAATGCGAAAAACCCTTGTGCAAGTATAATAATCAAGGGTAATTTTGTCATTTTTTTTTATTTAATTATTTCCATACGATTTTTGGGAATAATAAAGTTGGCTCACTTATTGAATACCACATAAGGAATGTGTAGAGCATTATTGAGCACTGACACAAGTGAAACCCACAAATGCATGAAGCAATGCTATTAGCACTGGTTGTGATTTTAATGACAATTGCCCATGTCATCAAGTTTAAAATCACACCATATGGTAAATGTGAGGCATGAAATTCATATCCCTGGTGTGAGAGAGTTTCAAAGATTTGATTGAGTTGTGACCGCCAAAGTGGCACACTTAGTTGAATTTGAGAAATATCAGTCTCGCATTGTGGTGGGATGTCTCCTGTTCTGATACATGATCATACTCCCAAAGGAGGTGATTGTGCGTTAGGTCATGGAGGGATGCATGAACAACATATGACTGGGAAGTGACTGATTCTAGTGATTCATACACCCAAAGGTGGTGATTCACGAAAATTGGAATATATTCTCATGGTCGTTGTCATGTAGGGAGTTTGCAATTGCATGTCATGTATTCTGCCAAAAGGTGATTATATGATGATGTGTGTGACTCTGAAATGTGTACTTTTAAGGATTTAAAGTTACACAGTGCTCACATGATGCTAATGGTAAGTATTGCTTGTTTTTTTCAGTCACCTTTTCTGTGAATGGCAACTCCATTACCATAGAGGTTCTGAATGGTTCAAACTTCAAGAAATGGAAGGAGGACTTTTTGTTTGCAATGGAACTGGCTGATGTTCATGTCGCTCTTTATGAAGATAAGCCTGCTGACCTAGTTGAGAGCAGCACTGCGCCTGAAAAGGCACATTTTGCCGCCTGGGAAAAGAGCAACAGGATCTGCTTGCTGTCAATGAAGCGATCCATACAGGAACATTTAAAGAGCAGCCTGCCAACTGACTGCACCGCCAAGGAAATGTTGGAAGCCCTGGAAGCCAGGTACCGAGTATCTTCGAATGCTGAGGTTGGGACACTTGTCCAGCTACTTTTTAATATGAAGTATACGGGTGTAGGAGGTGTTAGGGACTATATCTTGAGAATGCTGGATTTGCAGACAAAACTGAAAGTCTTAGGTATAGTAATCCCTGATACCGTGATGGTACATCAAGCCTTGAACACCCTTCCCCCTGAGTTTGGGATGATCAAGACCAGTTTCAACACACAGGATGAGACTTGGTCTATGAATGATTTGATATCCAAAGTAGTGGCAGAAGAAGAAAAATTGAAGAAGGATGGAGGGCACTATGCCCTAGTTGCTTCCAGTTCCAGCAATAGGAAAGGCAAGGGGCCTAAATCTCGTACTCATAAAGGTACTCGCCCCACCACTGGTCCATCTGATAATTGGGTCGAAAGAAGGCATCCTTTAAGAAGGATAGTGACCGCTGTTTCTTCTGTAAGAAGAAGGGTCACATGAAGAAAGACTGCACTAAATATAAAAATTGGCTATCTAAACATGAGCATACAGGTAATGATTCTTTGGCACTGGTTTGTGAATCCAATCTATCTGAAGCCCCATCCAGTTCTTGGTGGCTAGATAGCGGTGCGACTAATCATGTTGCATTCACCATACATGGGTTCATAAATCAGAGGAAGCCAAATCAGGATGAATCAAAGCTCATAGTGGGAGATAACAACAAAGCTGACGTTGAGTTCGTGGGAGATGTCATTTTGATCCTAGAATCTGGGTTTCATTTGATGTTAAGAAACACTTTCTATGTACCTTCCTTTAGACGGAACTTAGTTTCTGTATCATGTTTGGACATGTGTGGTTACTCTTTTGAAATAAAGAACAGTGTGGTTTCTATGTTCTATAATTCAAATAAAGTTGGGTGCTGCAACATGTCCAATGGATTGTACAGATTGTGTTTAACTCCCAACGACATATACGTAGCTTATACAGCCGAAAAAGTTGTCTCCAAAAGGACTCTACCTAAAGAACAGTCTTACACATTGTGGCATAAACGTCTTGGTCACATTTCCAAGGAAAGAGTGGAAAGGCTTGTAAAGGCCGATATTCTACCTACTCTTAAAGATGACCTGGAAACTTGTGTGGACTGTTGTAGAGGCAAGATGACCAAAATAAAGAAAAAGTCTGCAGTCCGAACTTCTGACCTATTGGAGGTCGTACACACTGATATAAGTGGACCCTATACTCCAACATTGTGTAGAAATTATTATTTCATCACTTTTATTGATGACTATTCCCGATATGGTTATCTGTACTTGATTAAAGAAAAGTCCGAGTCTCTTGATAAATTCAAGATATTTCGGACTGAAGTCGAGAAACAGTTGGGAAAAGTCATTAAGGTTGTCAGATCTGACCGTGGTGGTGAGTATTATGGCAGACATGGCGATGCTGGACAGCTTAAAGGGCCATTTGCCAAATACTTAGAGGATTCTGGATAGTAGCTCAGTTCACTATGCTTGGGAGCCCTGAACAGAATGGTGTGGCCGAAAGGCGAAATCGCACCTTAATGGATATGATGAGGAGTATGATAAGTAGGACCAACCTGCCTAAATTCCTATGGGGTGAAGCTTTGAAGACAGCCTTTATGTTGAATCGAGTTCCCACTAAGGCTGCTCCACTAACTCCTTTTGAGTTATGGACTGGACGTAAACCCAGCTTGAATCATTTGAAGGTCTGGGGTTGTCCTGCAGAAGTGAAGCTGTATAATCCAATCTTGAATAAGTTGGATCCCAAGACCACAAGGTGCTATTTCGTATCCTATCCAGAGCATTCCAAGGGATACAGATTTTACAATCCTAATGGAGGCCCAAGGATTGTGGAATCACAGACAGCTAAGTTTCTGGAATACGACGTGGCCGAAAAGGGTACCTGTTCAGAGACTATTGAAAGTGACAGTACGGCGGGTAATACTGTATCGTTTTCTCTCCCAATACAGACAGCTATGGAGCCTCCCATACCGGTGACTGTGCCTGTTGAGCTTCAGGATCCTATGGTTGAAACTGTTCCTGATGAAGTAAATCAAGCCCACAGCCGCAGGATCAAGCTGAGGAAGTTCCACTAAGGAGGTCTGTTAGGCAAAGACGATCAGCAATCCCACCGGACTATATAGTCTATTGGGAGAACAGGACTATGACATAGGCTGCGTAGTTGATCCAGTTACCTATAAGGATGCTGTTTCCTGTGCACAATCAGACCTGTGGTTGGATGCGATGAAAGATGAGTTGCAATCTATGAGACATAATGGAGTTGGGAGCTTGTCAAGTTGCCTGCAGGTCATAGGGCAATCGGCTGCAAATGGGTCTACAAGACGAAAAGGGATTCCAAAGGAAAGGTAGAAAAGTTTAAAGCCAGACTGGTGGCTAAAGGTTTCACTCAAAGAGAAGGAGTGGATTATGAATCAACCTTCTCTCCAGTCTCTTCTAAGGATTCTTTCAGAGTGATTATGGCTTTAGTGGCTCATTTTGACATGGAGTTACACCAAATGGACGTCAAGACTGCCTTTCTAAATGGAGATCTCGAAGAAGAAGTCTATATGACTCAACCTGAAGGGTTTGAAGTTGATGATTCGAGTGACCTTGTATGCAGACTGAAGAAGTCAATCTATGGCCTCAAGCAAGCATCCAGGCAATGGTATTTCAAGTTTCATAGCGTTGTCACTTCATTTGGTTTCGTTGAAAATAAAGTAGATCAGTGTATATACTGCAAGGTCAGTGGGAGAAAATACATTTTTCTTGTTCTCTATGTGGATGACATCCTACTGGCGAGCAGTGATATCGATCTATTGCATGAGACGAAGCGATGCTGTCAGAGAATTTTGACATGAAGGACCTTGGTGAAGCGTCCTTTGTCCTTGGCATTGAAATCCATAGGGATCGTTCACGCCATATTTGGGTTTATCTCAGAGGGCATATATTGATCGTATCTTGGAGAGATTCAACATGCAGGATTGCAAGCCAGGTATTTTCCTGTCTGTAAAGGTGATAAGTTGAATCTTTCACAGTGTCCTCAGACAGAGATGGAGAAATCCGAAATGAAGAATGTACCTTACGCCAGTGCACTTGGGAGCATTATGTATGCTCAAGTATGTACTAGGCCAGACATTGCTTTTGCGACAGGACTTCTGGGCAGATACCAGTCAAACCCAGGACATAATCATTGGGTTGCTGCCAAGAAGGTCCTGAGGTACTTAAAGAGGACAAGGGACTACATGATGACTTACAGGCATGTTCAGAACCTGCAGCTTGTTGGATACTCGGATTCGGATTTTGCGGGCTGTCAGGACGACAAAAAGTCAACAACAGGATACATATTCATGTTGGCAGGCGGTGCAGTGTCATGGAAAAGTGAGAAACAGAAATCCATATCCTCCTCTACCATGCAAGCGGAGTTCATAGCGTGCTTTTCAGCTGCTACTCAGGCATTTGGCTCCGGAACCTCATTAGGGAGTTGACCGTATTTGATTTTGTTGATAGACCCATACAGTTATATTGTGACAATAATTCTGCAGTGTTGTTTATTAACAACAACAGAAGTCTCAAGGGGTCTAAACATATGGAGGTCAAATTTCTGACCATAAAGGAATCCGTGCAGAAAGGTGACGTTGCAGTAGAGCATATTTCTACAGATGATATGATTGCAGACCCACTAACTAAAGGTCTTCGCCCTTGTATTTTTGAGCGACACGTCGCTAATATGGGCTTAGAGGCATCATTGGATGCTGTGATTTAGTGGGAGGCATCTTTCGTTTGCTCTAATAAAGTTTACATCTGTTTTGTTACATTTTGTAACATAATGATATGTATTGAAGTGCTTGTAGCACTATTAATGTTAAATACATATTCTTGTAAATCTTGAGATATGTGTAAGTCTCGAGTAATGGCTATGGGCATTTGGTTATTAGCCGTGTTTATATGTCTTGTTACACATAAAGAAAAGTTAACTATAAAGCTGAGACATATACAGGTTCATTAGAACCATATGGATATTCTCTAGTGGCACATCAAGTTCTGTGTCACATAAGGAGAGAGAATGGTGTCCGACAAAGTGGATAACACATAAAGTGTATCTCTTTTGAGGTGTTATCCAATTGCCACACTACCATATTAAATCCATATCAGTAAAGTTAAGAACACTTGTGACCATGGATGGCTCTGTGTCTGCTGACGCAGTTACTGGCATGATCCGGTGTTTAAGACTTTATGGGATCGGATTGGCCATTAAGAATAATCCTTAAACCAATATAAAGGCGCGCACTACAGTACAGTTTCAATTAATGCTCGCCCAAGTGGGAGAATGTTAGAGTTTTCCTAATGTGGGCTCGCCTTAATTGAAATTGTAATTGACCGTTTTACGGTATTAATTTACCGTATACGGAATTGGTTTAATAAAGAAAGGATTTAAAGTTTCTTAATGGGCCGAATATGGGCCTGGCTAGTGTGGGCCGAGTCCGGCCCGGCCCGTGATGGGAGGGCCCAGCCGGAACTTCTATAAATGGCTAGGACCCCCCTCTAGCCTTACTTTTGCCATTTTTACTCCCATCTCCTCCATAAGGCAAGTGAGAGAGAGAGAGAGAGAGAGAAGGGTGGCGGTCATCGACGCCAGGCGGTCCGAGGGCATAGAGGGGAAGTTCCGAGCCCGTGTTGTCGGTTCCAAGCGTCGTACGACCATGGATGCAAAATCAGGTACGCAAGCCCGATTCCTTGGCTATTTTGTTGCTAGAATCCAACTCCTAGAGAGTCATAGGTGACGACGGACGGCCGATCGGACGCCAACAGAAGCTATTCACACGACTAGTAATTAGCGACAAGCATAAACCAAATTCAAGAGTTATAACACTGAACAATGCAGAACCCATGACCAAATCCAAAACCCAACCATTACTCTGGGGCCCCAGTCACCATCACAAAACGTTCATGACCCTCCAATATTGCTACAATGGCAAGACCCGACCGCATCCGAGTACAAGTCCGAGCAATCCAACAGGTGGTTCTTGACATACGGTCCCACTTCTGCTTCAGCAGCCGCCTCAATGTATGAGCCCCGTGCTTGTCACGATTTATTCTAACAGGTCAAGTGCAATGAGGTCCAAACCTTGGACGTCCGCCATGCCGCTCTTTGAGTCTGACCGGCCAGACTTTGCACAGTGGTCTTTTCGCAAGTGTCCAAAACGATGTCGTTTGCTGCGGATTCGGCATGGAAGAGGGACAAGATGCAGACTGCACTGCTCATCTTTTTTTCTTCTTAATCAAATGAAAACCACGTAGTATATATAGAGGATGATCCATGCGTTTGTATAATGCGAATGAAGAGCTTGGAACGTGACCAGTGCACCTGACATGGATGAAAACACACGACACACGAGTGACGGGAATCTAGCAATGCATGGGGATCCCTATCAATAGATAAATAAACAATATTGAAACATAATTCAAACCACTAAAGTCTCCATTTCAATCTTGTATGGGGTGGCTTCCAGACCCAAAGTCCATTACATTGCTTCTCCAGATTCGGCTACTTCGTCATTTTGGCTCTATCGAACAAAATGTCAACTTACTACATATTGTGTCTCCTCAAGCAAAAACTTGGGTAGCCGCAAACCTTCAAATTTTTGTTAATTGTTCGACCCCCCCCCCTCTCTCTCTCTCTCTCTCTCACTACCCAAGTAGTGAGTTGCTCACCCACCACGCAGCGTTTCCCGGCCGAACAAATGGACCACAACAAATATTATCAAAAATTTTACATTAATATCATGAAAACCTCAAACTGATATACAAATGATAAATTTATCCCAAATCATATTTTTTTATCACAAAAAACTCCAAAATTATACACTTGTGACAAATTTACCCCAAACTAGTATAATTGTGATAAATTTAACCTCCGTTAGTTTTTTGTTAAATACAATCATCAAATTGCTGAGTTGAATGACACGTTATAGTTAATAGATGTACTAGTTTGGGATTTTTACCCTCTATCTATCAGTTATATATAATATATATATATATATATTATATGTATATATAACTGATAGATAGAGGGTAAAAATCCCAAACTAGTACATCTATTAACTATAACGTGTCATTCAACTCAGCAATTTGATGATTGTATTTAACAAAAAACTAACGGAGGTTAAATTTATCACAATTATACTAGTTTGGGGTAAATTTGTCACAAGTGTATAATTTTGGAGTTTTTTGTGATAAAAAAATATGATTTGGGATAAATTTATCATTTGTATATCAGTTTGAGGTTTTTCATGATATAATTAATGTAAAATTTTTGATAATATTTGTTGTGGTCCATGTTTTCGGCCGGGAAACGCTGCGTGGTGGGTGAGCAACTCACTACTTGGGTAGTGAGAGAGAGAGAGAGAGAGAGGGGGGGGGGTCGAACAATTAACAAAAATTTGAAGGTTTGCGGCTACCCAAGTTTTTGCTTGAGGAGACACAATATGTAGTAAGTTGACATTTTGTTCGATAGAGCCAAATGACGAAGTAGGCCGAATCTGGAGAAGCAATGTAATGGACTTTGGGTCTGGAAGCCACCCCATACAAGATTGAATGGAGACTTTAGTGGTTTGAATTATGTTTCAATATTGTTTATTTATCTATTGATAGGGATCCCCATGCATTGCTAGATTCCCGTCACTCGTGTAGTCGTGTGTTTTCATCCATGTCAGGTGCACTGGTCACGTTCCAAGCTCTTCATTCGCATTATACAAACGCATGGATCATCCTCTATATATACTACGTGGTTTTCATTTGATTAAGAAGAAAAAAAGATGAGCAGTGCAGTCTGCATCTTGTCCCTCTTCCATGCCGAATCCGCAGCAAACGACATCGTTTTGGACACTTGCGAAAAGACCACTGTGCAAAGTCTGGCCGGTCAGACTCAAAGAGCGGCATGGCGGACGTCCAAGGTTTGGACCTCATTGCACTTGACCTGTTAGAATAAATCGTGACAAGCACGGGGCTCATACATTGAGCGGCTGCTGAAGCAGAAGTGGGACCGTATGTCAAGAACCACCTGTTGGATTGCTCGGACTTGTACTCGGATGCGGTCGGGTCTTGCCATTGTAGCAATTTTGGAGGGTCATGAACGGTTGTGATGGTGACTGGGGCCTCAGAGTAATGGTTGGTTTTTGGATTGGTCATGGTTCTGCATTGTTCAGTGTTATAACTCTTGAATTTGGTTTATGCTTGTCGTAATTACTAGTCGTGTGAATAGCTTCTGTTGGCCGTCGATCGGCCGTCCGTCGTCACCTACGACTCTCTAGGAGTTGGATTTTAGCAACAAAATAGGCAAGGAATCGGGCTTGCGTACCTGATTTTGCATCCATGTCGTACGACGCTTGGAAACCAACAACACGGGCTCGAAACTTCCCCTCTATTCCCTTCGGACCGCCTGGTGTCGATGACCGCCAACCTTCTTCTCTCTCTCTCTCTCTCTCTCACTTGCTTTATGGAGGAGATGGGAGTAAAATGGCAAAAGATTAAGGCTAGAGGGGGTCCTAGCCATTTATAGAAGTTCCGGCTGGGCCCTCTCATCACGGGCCGGGCCGGACTCGGCCCACACTAGCCAGGCCCATATTCGGCCCATTAAAAACTTTAAATCCTTTCTTTATTAAACCAATTCCGTATACGGTAAATTAATACCGTAAAACGGTCAATTACAATTTCAATTAAGGCGAGCCCACATTAGGAAAACTCTAACATTCTCCCACTTGGGCGAGCATTAATTGAAACTGTACTGTAGTGCGCGCCTTTATATTGGTTTAAGGATTATTCTTAATGGCCAATCCGATCCCATAAAGTCTTAAACACCGGATCATGCCAGTAACTGCGTCAGCAGACACAGAGCCATCCATGGTCACAAGTGTTCTTAACTTTACTGATATGGATTTAATATGGTAGTGTGGCAATTGGATAACACCTCAAAAGAGATACACTTTATGTGTTATCCACTTTGTCGGACACCATTCTCTCTCCTTATGTGACACAGAACTTGATGTGCCACTAGAGAATATCCATATGGTTCTAATGAACCTGTATATGTCTCAGCTTTATAGTTAACTTTTCTTTATGTGTAACAAGACATATAAACACGGCTAATAACCAAATGCCCATAGCCATTACTCGAGACTTACACATATCTCAAGATTTACAAGAATATGTATTTAACATTAATAGTGCTACAAGCACTTCAATACATATCATATGTTACAAAATGTAACAAAACAGATGTAAACTTTATTAGAGCAAACGAAAGATGCCTCCCACTAAATCACAGCATCCAATGATGCCTCTAAGCCCATATTAGCGACGTGTCGCTCAAAAATACAAGGGCGAAGACCTTTAGTTAGTGGGTCTGCAATCATATCATCTGTAGAAATATGCTCTACTGCAACGTCACCTTTCTGCACGGATTCCTTTATGGTCAGAAATTTGACCTCCATATGTTTAGACCCTTGAGACTTCTGTTGTTGTTAATAAACAACACTGCAGAGTTATTGTCACAATATAACTGTATGGGTCTATCAACAAAATCAAATACGGTCAACTCCCTAATGAGGTTCCGGAGCCAAATTGCCTGAGTAGCAGCTGAAAAGCACGCTATGAACTCCGCTTGCATGGTAGAGGAGGATATGGATTTCTGTTTCTCACTTTTCCATGACACTGCACCGCCTGCCAACATGAATATGTATCCTGTTGTTGACTTTTTGTCGTCCTGACAGCCCGCAAAATCCGAATCCGAGTATCCAACAAGCTGCAGGTTCTGAACATGCCTGTAAGTCATCATGTAGTCTCTTGTCCTCTTTAAGTACCTCAGGACCTTCTTGGCAGCAACCAATGATTATGTCCTGGGTTTGACTGGTATCTGCCCAGAAGTCCTGTCGCAAAAGCAATGTCTGGCCTAGTACATACTTGAGCATACATAATGCTCCCAAGTGCACTGGCGTAAGGTACATTCTTCATTTCGGATTTCTCCATCTCTGTCTGAGGACACTGTGAAAGATTCAACTTATCACCTTTACAGACAGGAACAATACCTGGCTTGCAATCCTGCATGTTGAATCTCTCCAAGATACGATCAATATATGCCCTCTGAGATAAACCCAAAATATGGCGTGAACGATCCCTATGGATTTCAATGCCAAGGACAAAGGACGCTTCACCAAGGTCCTTCATGTCAAAATTCTCTGACAGCATACGCTTCGTCTCATGCAATAGATCGATATCACTGCTCGCCAGTAGGATGTCATCCACATAGAGAACAAGAAAAATGTATTTTCTCCCACTGACCTTGCAGTATATATACTGATCTACTTTATTTTCAACGAAACCAAATGAAGTGACAACGCTATGAAACTTGAAATACCATTGCCTGGATGCTTGCTTGAGGCCATAGATTGACTTCTTCAGTCTGCATACAAGGTCACTCGAATCATCAACTTCAAACCCTTCAGGTTGAGTCATATAGACTTCTTCTTCGAGATCTCCATTTAGAAAGGCAGTCTTGACGTCCATTTGGTGTAACTCCATGTCAAAATGAGCCACTAAAGCCATAATCACTCTGAAAGATCCTTAGAAGAGACTGGAGAGAAGGTTGATTCATAATCCACTCCTTCTCTTTGAGTGAAACCTTTAGCCACCAGTCTGGCTTTAAACTTTTCTACCTTTCCTTTGGAATCCCTTTTCGTCTTGTAGACCCATTTGCAGCCGATTGCCCTATGACCTGCAGGCAACTTGACAAGCTCCCAGACTCCATTATGTCTCATAGATTGCAACTCATCTTTCATCGCATCCAACCACAGGTCTGATTGTGCACAGGAAACAGCATCCTTATAGGTAACTGGATCAACTACGCAGCCTATGTCATAGTCCTGTTCTCCCAAATAGACTATATAGTCCGGTGGGATTGCTGATCGTCTTTGCCTAACAGACCTCCTTAGTGGAACTTCCTCAGCTTGATCCTGCGGCTGTGGGGCTTGATTTACTTCATCAGGAACATTTTCAACCATAGGATCCTGAAGCTCAACAGGCACAGTCACCGGTATGGGAGGCTCCATAACAGTCTGTATTGGGAGAGAAAACGATACAGTATTACCCGCCGTACTGTCACTTTCAATAGTCTCTGAACAGGTACCCTTTTCGGCCACGTCGTATTCCAGAAACTTAGCTGTCTGTGATTCCACAATCCTTGGGCCTCCATTAGGATTGTAAAATCTGTATCCCTTGGAATGCTCTGGATAGGATACGAAATAGCACCTTGTGGTCTTGGGATCCAACTTATTCAAGATTGGATTATACAGCTTCACTTCTGCAGGACAACCCCAGACCTTCAAATGATTCAAGCTGGGTTTACGTCCAGTCCATAACTCAAAAGGAGTTAGTGGAGCAGCCTTAGTGGGAACTCGATTCAACACATAAAGGGCTGTCTTCAAAGCTTCACCCCATAGGAATTTAGGCAGGTTGGTCCTACTTATCATACTCCTCATCATATCCATTAAGGTGCGATTTCGCCTTTCGGCCACCATTCTGTTCAGGGCTCCCAAGCATAGTGAACTGAGCTACTATCCAAGAATCCTCTAAGTATTTGGCAAATGGCCCTTTAAGCTGTCCAGCATCGCCATGTCTGCCATAATACTCACCACCACGGTCAGATCTGACAACCTTAATGACTTTTCCCAACTGTTTCTCGACTTCAGTCCGAAATATCTTGAATTTATCAAGAGACTCAGACTTTTCTTTAATCAAGTACAGATAACCATATCGGGAATAGTCATCAATAAAAGTGATGAAATAATAATTTCTACACAATGTTGGAGTATAGGTCCACTTATATCAGTGTGTACGACCTCCAATAGGTCAGAAGTTCGGACTGCAGATTTTTTTCTTTATTTTGGTCATCTTGCCTCTACAACAGTCCACACAAGTTTCCAAGTCATCTTTAAGAGTAGGTAGAATATCGGCCTTTACAAGCTTTTCACTCTTCCTTGGAAATGTGACCAAGACGTTTATGCCACAATGTGTAAGACTGTTCTTTAGGTAGAGTCCTTTTGGAGACAACTTTTTCGGCTGTATAAGCTACGTATATGTCGTTGGGAGTTAAACACAATCTGTACAATCCATTGGACATGTTGCAGCACCCAACTTATTTGAATTATAGAACATAGAAACCACACTGTTCTTTATTTCAAAAGAGTAACCACACATGTCCAAACATGATACAGAAACTAAGTTCCGTCTAAAGGAAGGTACATAGAAAGTGTTTCTTAACATCAAATGAAACCCAGACTCTAGGATCAAAATGACATCTCCCACGAACTCAACATCAGCTTTGTTGTTATCTCCCACTATGAGCTTCGATTCATCCTGATTTGGCTCTCCTCTGATTTATGAACCCATGTATGGTGAATGCAACATGATTAGTCGCACCGCTATCTAGCCACCAAGAACTGGATGGGGCTTCAGATAGATTGGATTCACAAACCAGTGCCAAAGAATCATTACCTGTATGCTCATGTTTAGATAGCCAATTTTTATATTTAGTGCAGTCTTTCTTCATGTGACCCTTCTTCTTACAGAAGAAACAGCGGTCACTATCCTTCTTTAAGGATGCCTTCTTTCGACCCAAATTATCAGATGGACCAGTGGTGGGGCGAGTACCTTTATGAGTACGAGATTTAGGCCCCTTGCCTTTCCTATTGCTGGAACTGGAAGCAACTAGGGCATAGTGCCCTCCATCCTTCTTCAATTTTTCTTCTTCTGCTACTACTTTGGATATCAAATCATTCACAGACCAAGTCTCATCCTGTGTGTTGAAACTGGTCTTGATCATCCCAAACTCAGGGGAAGGGTGTTCAAGGCTTGATGTACCATCACGGTATCAGGGATTACTATACCTAAGACTTCAGTTTTGTCTGCAAATCCAGTATTCTCAAGATATAGTCCCTAACACCTCCTACACCCGTATACTTCATATTAAAAAGTAACTGGACAAGTGTCCCAACCTCAGCATTCGAAGATACTCGGTACCTGGCTTCCAAGGCTTCCAACATTTTCTTGGCGGTGCAGTCAGTTGGCAGGCTACTCTTTAAATGTTCCTGTATGGATCGCTTCATTGACAGCAAGCAGATCCTGTTGCTCTTTTCCCAGGCGGCAAAATGTGCCTTTTCAGGCGCAGTACTGCTCTTAACTAGGTCAGCAGGCTTATCTTCATAAAGAGCGACATGAACATCAGCCAGTTCCATTGCAAACAGAAAAGTTCTCCTTCATTTCTTGAAGTTTGAACCATTCAGAACCTCTATGGTAATGGAGTTGCCATTCACAGAAAAGGTAACTGAAAAAAACAAGCAATACTTACCATTAGCATCATGTGAGCACTGTGTAACTTTAAATCCTTAAAAGTACACATTTCAGAGTCACATACATCATCATATAATCACCTTTGGGCAGAATACATGACATGCAATTGCAAACTCCCTACATGACAACGACCATGAGAATATATTCAATTTTCGTGAATCACCACCTTTGGGTGTAGAATCACTAGAATCAGTCACTTCCCAGTCATATGTTGTTCATGCATCCCTCCATGACCTAACAACAATCACCTCCTTTGGGAGTATGATCATGCATCAGAACAGGAGACATCCCACCACAATGCGAGACTGATATTTCTCAAATTCAATCAAGTGTGCCACTTTGGCGGTCACAACTCAATCAAATCTTTGAAACTCTCTCACACCAGGGATATGAATTTCATGCCTCACATTAACCATATGGTGTGATTTTAAACTTGATGACATGGGCAATTGTCATTAAAATCACAACCAGTGCCAATAGCATTGCTTCATATATTGTGGGTTTCACTTGTGTCAGTGCTCAATAATGCTCTACACATTCTTTATGTGGTATTCAATAAGTTATTCCCAAAATCCTTAACCAAAAATATGGAAATAATTAAATAAAATAAAAATGACAAAATTACCCCTGATTATTATAGTTACACAAGGGTTTTTCGCATTTTTTAAGACTTTAAAAGGCTAAAAATTAAAATGAATATACCAATGTGTAGAGAATTTTCATACGAGCACAACAATGAAAAAATCACCAAAATTGGACCACACACGCCCCCCCACGTGCCGCCAGAAGGTCGGCGCATGGGCTTCATGCACCACACGTGCCACGTACGTGTGACGCCTCGTCAACGGTAACCGTTAACCGTTAACGGTCAACGGTAATGGCCGTTAACGGTCAATGGTCAATGGTAACGGCCAGGTCAATGGGTCGGCGGGTCGGGTTAACGGGTTGGGTCAACGGGCCGGGTCCATTTAGTCGACCCGTCAAACTGGGTCCGGCGGACCCGGTCAAATCGGGTCGAGTCGAGTCAACCTGGTCATAGCCTATGATGTCATTGCCGTGTGGCGGCCGTAAGCGGTGCCACGTGGCACCCTATGATTGGTGCGTGCGGCGGCGACTGGTGACGTCAGTAATAACGTCACCCTCGACATATTTAATGTGTTGGGCGCGTGGATCTCACATGCTGTGTGTGGGGTGTGTGAGTCCCATGCGCCGCCCTACGTGCCGCCGTTGCTCTTCTTTAGGCTGCGTGTGGCGGCGCATGGGGCCTCCTTTGTCCGTCGGTGACCCACCGTTTGATCGTCTGGACGAGACGATCCCAAATATGCTTTCAAAATTAAATTTCAACATGCCAAAGGGCAGAACCAGTATGTGCTAAAACCAAGCTATGGCGGCTCTGATACCAACTGACGGCTGTCCGTTGTCACCTACGACTCCCTAGGATCGCCGTAGTCGGATTCTAGCAACAAAATAGGCAAGGAATTGGGCTTGCGTACTTGATTTCGCATCCATGTCCGTATGACGCTTGAAAACCAACAACATGGGCTTGAAACTTCCCCTCTATTCCCTTCGGACCGCCTGGCGTTGATGAGATCGCCAACCCTGACTTCTCTCTCTCTCGCTTGCTTTATGGAGGAGATTGGGAGCTCAAAATGGCAAAAGACTTAAGGCTAGAGGGGGGTCCTAGCCTTATATAGAAGTTCCGGCTGGGCCCTCTCATCACGGGCCGGGCCGGGCCGGACTCGGCCCACACTAGCCAGGCCCATATTTGGCCCATTAAAAAATTTGAAATCCTTTCTTTATTAAACCAATTCCGTAGACGGTAAATTAATACTGTAAAACGGTTAATTACATTTTCAATTAAGGCAAGCCCACATCAGGAAAACTCTAACAGCTTCAACTTCAAGGAAGTGGTGAAGGGGCTCAAGATCCTCAACGAAGAACCAAGGTGCTAGAGCGGCAATTGCTTTGCTAACCTGCATGAAGTCATTACCTATGACAAGGAGATTGTCAAATGTATGCAAGACAAGAAATCCGAACGTACTTGTTGCATTAGGTAGGTCATAATGCATCACATTTCGATTGAATAAACTCGAGATCAACGAGAAAGGAACTGAACTCTCTATACTTGGCTTGTCGTATTGGGTTTCGTATGGGAAATTTCAAAAATTTTGCATCGAAAATAGAGATATGCAGTGGAAGTAATGATAACCTGTACGTGGATCTTCCATAGGTGATATCTGTGCATTTTAATCGAAAATCGAAACCATACATAAAGAGGGATTTAGGATTACCTCTGATAGCGCGGTCACGGTGACTCAGCTTGTATGTTCTTAAGCCCCACAAGTGTTGGGCTTCTAGTTCTGACACACCACCAATCTCGCAACGAACGGAAGTCGAAGCTCGCCCTTGATCATTGCCTTGATTATGCTAGCAATCATCATAGATGAACCAATCCGTGCTCGCCTTTCTTGATCACTAACAATATATTACCTTCAAATGTTTTTGAACTCATGAATGATTACACTCACGCACGATAAAAACCATGAAACTCTCGCGGATGGACGAGGAATTGAACAAGGTATTATTTCCTAAACCTTAACCCCCAACCCTTATTTATAGGGGAGGGGCTTACGGAGGTAGGCCATCTCCATTGCCTTTGGCTACTAGCTAGCCCCAACTATGGCGATGATGATTGGCCGGAGTTGGCTGGCCAACTGTGTTGTGCCACCTCACCCGCTGGTCGTGGTCTCGCTCCTCGTGCAGTCATCATCCCGTAGTTCGTGCCTTATCTCCTTGTGATGCATGTGCCATTATCCCTTAGAAAAGTGCACAACAATCATCTCGAGAAGTGTGTAAATGTCACATCAACATGTGATCATTTAGGGTTCCGTGTGTGCATCAAATGTGTGCTCCTTTATGATCAAATATAAGAATCAAATATAATTTGACTCGATTCAATCAGACTATCTTGATAGTCATTCTTGCAAACATCTTTGCAACCTCGACTTCCATTATCAATATCATCGCGCATTGATTATGGTGTGTGACATCTTTATGCTCATCACTAAGCTGGTAGTATGGCGTATACTAACATATTAGTATAATCAAGAGGACTAACTATCCCGATTAGTTTCTAAGTCTCACAAGCCATGGGTGATATCCAGCAATATATCATGGCTACCTAGACAACGTGAATGTTGTAAAAACGTAATGAACTTGTCAATTTCGGTTACAGTGTAAGTCAATCTTTCTAGCTTACCATGTCTCTATCGAATAAAGGCCATGGATTATAACTTAAGCCACTCATTCGATCATATGCCTAGATCTGTCTGACATGTATATTCTCGAGACATTCTTGGTCACGATTTCGACTGACAATTTTCATGTATTGTCATGATTAGATCACATAAGACACTAACCTCGTATATAACAAGGAGATAGAACGCACTGTTGCATATACTTGTGACTTTGTATGCGAATAAACTATGATCATTAAGCACAGAAGTGATTGACAACCCATCAATATGCACACTTATGAACCATAGTCATTTGACATAAAAACTAGCACTGTGCCTTAGGTTTAAAGATCATTTACACCTAACCAAAGTATGAACGATTAGTCATTGACTACGCACGAAACTTCCATGTTCGCTAATTGTTTAGCATGTGTCATGTTCAGTGAACAAGTCTGATATGGCACCTGCGTTCTAACTCAGATATCAATGCCCAACGAGTTGTGACTCGTCATCGCTTTGAGTATCTAATACTCAATAGCGAAGTTTACAACGCACCGATCTCAATAGGATCTTTGATGTTTACTCAATGATCTATTGACTGGGAACAGTTTAAAGATCAATCTAACTAATAACCTGTCACATATATTCTAGACGTCTTGAGAATAGGCTCAGTCACAACTGATCTAATGGACTTCATTCATTAGAACAATGAGACATAATGAATGAACATGTCATTACCATTAATAAGAATGAAAGTATAATGAAATGCTCAAATCGCAACAAAGTATGGTTGCTTTAGGGCATACACCTAACACGTGGTGCTTGTTTAAGATCGTAAACAAACTTTTTCAAGCAATAAACATGATGCTGGAATTCATGATCAACAAAATCGTCGAGATATATGAACTTCCTCCTCAAGTGTACTATGAAAAAAAGGCATTATTAATGTCTAATTGCCGAATTTTGCAATAGTTGGTGTTTTGAGTATGTTGATGTCCTTATTACCGTAGCCGGCAAGTTTCGAGGGAAATTTTACTCACATTATGATACGTGCTCACAGTGGATAAACCTGGTGATATGTTAGATTCAGATTAGATTACTAGCACTCGAGTCATACTATTTCTCGAGTGATCATGTCATTCTTTTATCAGCGTGTAAACTTTAGTATATATTGTACGGCAAAGTTACCAAAAAAAGTCCTAAACTTATTGTTGTATCTTTACTTATTGTAGCTTTTAGATTCTCATTGTCAAGTCAAATTCCGGCGTTTATCTTTATCCCAGGTACTGTGCAATTGAGCCAAACTCTGGTGCATTATTGAAGCGTATTCAAGGTTTTGTCATCGAGTCAAACTCTGACACTATTTTGGGCATATCTGTTTGTTTACTTTGAAAGGAAATGTGCTTGACAGACCATCCTATTGAGTCAAACTCTAATTTGGATCACGTTTGTGCACTTTCTTTCAATTTCATATGTATCGATTCCTTTGCATTTATACTTGTAGACTCTCACTATCGAGTCAAACTTTGGTCGAGACAATACTTGTGTAATTACATCAGATTCTATACAAATTTCGCGAGTTGATTTTTCTAACTATCTAGAATTTTTCTGTCCAAAATCATCACAGAATTTCTTATCACATTTCAAAGCCGAAGAATGAATCTCAGTGAAAGATAATTTGTCGCGGAGCAATTTCAATGAAACAACAGCCAAGTAATTTTTTTGTGAAATATCTCCGCCCTACAAATATAACTTCACTGAATATTTCATCCTCTCTTCCTCTTCCCTCCTCTTCTTTCTCTCTTCCTCCCCCCTCTCTCTTGTCTCCCCCCCTTCCCCCCTCCCCTCCTTTTCCCTGTCATTTCTTCCCTCCCCCCCCCTCCTTTCTCAATTTCCCTTTTGTTCTTTTTTTTTCTTTACATTACCTGCTTTCTTTCTGTTTGTGTTTTTCCTCTCAGTTTAGTGCTACCTTAACTTTGTTGTAGTTCACCTTTAAGTGACATTGTGTTGGCCCCGCTGGTATTCGCTGTCTTTTTCTTCTTTTGTTCTTACTATGTTTACTTTGGCACGCTTCCTCTTGATGAGGTGTCCCCCCTTTCATTTTTCTTCCATTGATTTCCTTTTCCTCCCCCCTGTGCATTCTTTTGGTTCTCGTTCTTTCCTTTCGTTGTTGTCGTGTTTAGTGATTTATGTTTTGGAATCTCTTTTTCTTTCAATCTTGCATTTAGCGTCAGCAATAGTGTTTCCGTTCTTGTCCTTTCAAAGGTGTCGATTGTTGTTTTCTGTCTTAGCAAAGTCGTGTATTACTCACTTTTCCGCGTAGTTCAGCATGTGTGTCCTCATTTGCTCGTGGCTTTATGTTCCCCGTTGTTTGGTCGCACCTCGCGCCTTTTTCACGGTCGCTTGTAGCTCGCGCTTCCTCTTTACCTCATTTTAGGTAACACGGCTTGTTTTATGCTTCTATTTCGTTCGCCTCTTCTTTTTCTTCCCTCTTTTTTTTCTCTTTTCCAACTCTTCTTCGCATCCGACATTTTTTTTAAGTTATCTCCTCGTATTCTGTGCTCTTTCATATTCCTTATCTTCTTGCTAAGGACGCCCTTCTGGGTGTACTTCTTCTTTGGCTTCCCTTCGTCGTTTTTTTTTTTTTTCTTTGATAATCCCAACTTACATCTTGAGATGAGATCGTGGTTCTTTTCTTTTCATGTTTCTAGCTTTTTGTTGTCTCTGGCTTTCCTGTTTTTCTGCCCTTTCTGCATGTTTCTTTCTCTTCTTTCATGCACACAGCTCCTCCTGTGTCTATCTTCTAGGGCAGTTATAATGGTTATGCTGTTTTTCTTCATTTTTAAAGTTGTTATTGCCTTCTGTAGCTTCGCTGGTATGTTGTGTTTCTTTTGTTCACAGTCAACAGCGTATTCTCGGTTGTCGCCCTCTAGTTTCAATTTGTTCTTCCTTGTTCATCGTTATTTTTTTCGTTACATGGGTACTCTTTTTTAGCCGGTTCTTTCTCCCCTTTCTTTTTTTCGTACCTCCTCTCTCTTTCTTTTTTCCCTTTTTCGATTCCCCTTATTATCCCCTTTGTCTGCACAATCTTCATTATGTCTGTTTTTATCGCCCCTCTCTTCTCCTTTTTTGTACATTATTTTTATTCCCCTTTCGCGAATGCCCGGCAGTAAGTATTGAGTGGGCATCGTCCGCTGTCAGATGGTAAATCAAGGTATACATCTTGTAGCTACTTTCCGCAGCACATAATTTTTGTT